>VZTT01007303.1:18985-29242 GCA_013400855.1 Buphagus erythrorhynchus
AAATTAAAAAAAAAAAAAGGCCCCCTCCCCTAGGGTAGTGAAATTTTTTTTAACTGTCTGATCATCTCAATAAGCTGCTCTTTTCTTAATACTTCAGCTAATGGTCTTTTAATATTTCTGATATTTCCTTAGGTAATATTTAGCTCATGAATGCACAGTCTCATAACAAATATGCAAGGCATATGCCACAAAAATGTGATTTTTTTATTCATTTTAATAATTGCACAGACTAGATTTTTAACTAATTTTAATGGTTAGAAAGCAGTCCAATGTTTAAATATTAATTCTTCGGTCTTTAGAAACCATTTTCTAGTCTACCCTTTGCTTTCTGTCATAGTTCAACAAGTATAAAAATCAGTTTCTGCAACATCTAAATGCTCAAGTTCTCACAGATTTGTAATGTTTCATTTAATAAATCATCAACCCAAAAAGATACTCAATTTTCCTTGAATTACTTTTTCTGTAGGAATTATATTTTAGGTCCCATTTTCCTTCCATTGGCTAGGATATTTAAGAACTGCAACTTCTAGAATCCATATCATCAAAAAAGACAAACAGAACAAGAACGATCCCATCAGAATGATGTCCTGTCTGGGCACAGTGAATTAGTTAGCTGCTGATTATGGAGAAAAACTAATTGAATACTGCACAAGTTTTAAATTAAGTGTTTTGATACAATTTATTAAGCCAAAAGGAATATTCTAAACTATTTTTCCTGTAAAAGTGCTGGCATATCCAGAGATGCTGAAGTTCACATACCTCCATTCACTTTAGATACTTTTGAGGTGTCCAGTCTTATCCAGGAGCAAAAGACACAAATGAACTCATCTATATTATCTCAAAAGTGTTAATTAACTCGTGCTAGAACATATTCCTCTCCAAAACAGAGAATATTTTCTTTTAAAAAAAAAAAAAATTTGAAGTGTCCTCTGATGATTTTCACAAGTTCTTGATTTGCCCTATTTTTCTGTCTGGACACATTTAGACTGCTTGTAATTAATTACTTTTGTTCTTTAGTCTTTTTAAAAAGTAGGTTATTAATAAACCTTCATGATCTAGGTTATAATTTCACATTACATTGGAGTTTGGTTTATTCATAGCTGCTTGTTGGATTAGGTGTCTATAATAAAAGCAGTAACCCTGTTTATTTGTACTTCAAATGCTGCAATTTAAATTGTGTAAATGTACTTTGTTACTGTTTTATAAGTGCTGCACAGAGACATTTTTGAAGCTGGTTACTGTGTTTTAAAGCTGCTGTTCTTAAAAAATGTCATTTAAACCTTTCTCTGGAGATAAGTGCATAGTTAAGATCCTGTGCACAGGTATCCTACAAAAGCATCAAACCTATTTTCCACACTCTTTACTGGCTTGCAGCAATATGATTTGGTGAGTTACATTTGCTTGGCACCAGGCATGAACCAAGCTGCTTTCTTACTCCCCCTTCTCAGCAGGACAGGAGGAGAAAATGAACTAAAAAGCTCATAGGTCAAGATAAATGCAGGAAAAATCAATCGATGAGTATCAGCCTGAGCAAAAAAAAAACCTAGGGGATATTAATTTAATTCATTGCTAATTGAAAACAGAGTAGGATAGAAATAAGAGAGTGTGAGAAATTGAAACAAAACTAAATACTTCTTTACCCCCACACTCCTTCGTCCCATGCACAACTTCATTTTTAAAACTTCTGCATTCTCCACACCCTGAGAAGCACAGCAGAAAGCAGAATAGGAATTTTGGTCAGTCATAACAGGTCCTCCCTACCACTTCTTCTCCCCCACATGCTCTAGAATGATCCAGCATGGGATCCCTCTTGTGGGACAAAATCCTTCAAGAGCTGCTCCAGTGTGGATCCTTTCCATGGGCTGGAATCTTCAGAAAAAAAGTTCTGCAGTGTGGGACTCTCATGGGCTACAGTTCCTGCTCTGGCATGGAATGTGAATATCTGCTCCTACATGATTTTCCATAAACTGCAGGGAAATTTCAGCTCTGGAGATGGAGCAACTCCTTCCCCGCTTAATTCAGTAATCTTAACATTATTTCTTTCACATTTTCCTCATCCTTTTCTCTCACAGATGGTATACATTCCTTTTTACCCTTTATCAAATATTTTATCACAGAGGTGCCACAAACAAGACTGAATGGCTCAGTTTGAGAATTGCCAGATCCATTTTGGAGCTATATGAAACTGGTTCGTTCTGACGTAAAAACAGCTCCTAATCTCTTCTCACAGAAGCCACTCCTGCAGATCCTACACTGTAGAAATCTTCCATGTAACCCAAAACATCTGTGCTTTCACTTTTTTCCCCTCCTTATTTTATAAAAACATCCAGGATATAAAGTTTAAATGACAGCTTCACTCTTAGGCACAAAAAAATACCAGTATCCTAGGTGTTATACTCATCTTTGCAATTAGAATAATTTCTTTAAAACTATTTTCAAAATTATTTTTCTCCATAGTAAAAGAAAAATAAAAGAAAGGTGAAATTTTGTACCTTTTGACAGAACCAGATGAATAGGTTTTTGCCATGTCTTCTAATTCTGAAAACAGTCTAAAGAAAAAAATTAACAACAGGGGGATACAGTGAGAAAACAACTAAGAATATCATTGATATGCTAATTTCTTGGATACCATTGCAATTACCTGAAGTATTCTGCAGATTTACTATGAAATCTTGGCATCATTTTAGCATGTAAAACTGATGGTGATATGAAAAAAAAGATAAATTAGTAAAATTTTCTGAAGGATTTGGTGATGGAGAGGAACTTAATAACTTACATGGCAAAGACTGAAATATTCTTGCAAGATGCTATTGTGATAAGGAGATAGCCTCACATCATTTCCATTCAGGCTAATCTGAGATTCAGACTATTATTAACTCAAAGAAAATTTTATGTTGACAGACTCTACAGTGTACACATACACACACACACACAAAGATACTGTAAAAATAGATTACTGCATTTCCCATTTTATGCTAAAAACCAATGAAAAACAGGTTAAAACCACTCCCATGTTAGGAAAACGTCTCCCAACAAGTACTTCCAAAAATAGAAAACTTTCCAAATTCCTAGAGCTATGTTGTAATCCCATGTATGAGGAGGAATAACAAACAATTAGAGAGCAATTTGACAGACAGAAGACGACCCCTTTGAAAATGGGGAAATAGTTTAAATCTGTGTGTTAATCTGAGAAAAACCTGTTAAAACATCAAGCAATCTGTTGAACCAGCAAACAGACAGAGAAGCAGAACCATGCATTTAGTCCATCCATATAGTACTTTTCTAGATTCATATATTGTATTTGAGGTAACTAAATGCATCAATTTTTCTTCTCTCATGCTGGGTGACATTTCTTCAGAAGCGTGATTTCTTCTACACAGAAACACAACTTTTGAAGTTTTCCATTTGTTTGTGAAGAATTTTTCTACAAGTTGTGATATATTCATACATATAGTTGATCCACTGGGATAAAAAAAGAACTACTCACATCATTCCTTCATCACTAAAAGAAAATATAATTGGTTGCATGCACTTTAAACTTTCATAGCAGTATTTTTACAATTGGGGTCATCTCTGTTCTTCAGACCCTGTCTTTGGTCTTTAAATCACATAACTAGGAGTGCTCACAGTTCTTCACAGCATTCTTAATTTAATTTAAAGATGTAACATCAATATACAGATAAAGAATTGGTGAAGCTGCAATATGATATACAATAACTCTGGATGTAAGCAGTATCTGAAGTTTTATTATCTTTTATCCTTGTATTGAAATTCTTATGGCAAATTGCCAGCTGTTAAAGATTTGGGTATATTGCTCTGGCTTGCAAATTAAGTGTTCTGTCTGATCTTTGGCACAACAGATACCTCTGACACCTTTATTCATTATTTGCTGAGAATGTTTTTTAATCAGCCTTCTTATTTTAAATGGAGACAGTAGTTCAGGGCCTCTGGTTTCCTAGCAACACAGTGACTTTTGTAATTTCAAAAGATCAGTGTTCAGAATGGTTTTCATGGCTTTTAGTTCTGTGTATAGCCTCACAGACATAATACTTTGATACCCCCTATCAGACCTAATTTATTTTACTGTAACCAACAACATATCGAGCCCCAGAATAACTTAAAATGACCACCACCTAAATTCATAGCAAACAAAATTCTAAGTGGAGAAGAGTTTTTTCTTTTTTTTACAGACTGCATTTAGGGTATGTGTTTTGATAAATTTGTGTTCTAAAATTTATCCTGTTGGATAAATAAGATTGGAGAATCATGTAAAAGCCCACTGTGCTTAGCTGTCATCTATTTTCAGAAATTAATTTATCTCACAATATTCTGCAGTTTACAATTTTTTAAGTAAAAGTTACCATTTTGGATTGCTGATTACATGAAAAGTATCTGCACTTCTTACTAATTAGAGATGGTGTGCTAGTTTCATCTGGAATTGATTTAGTTTTCTTTACAATGGTGGTTCAGGGCTGTGTTTTGGATTTGTGCTGAACACAAGATTGATAATTCAGATATGTTTTCGTTATTGCTGAGCAGGAATTGCACAGAGCCAAGGCCTTTTCTGATTTTTGTACAGCCATGCTGGTGAGAAAGCTGGGGGTGTGTGGGAGGTTGGGAGGAGACATCTGGGACAGACTACCCCAACTGACCACATGGATATTCCAGACTATCTGATATCATGCTCAGTATATAAAGTGGAGGGAAGGAGGAGGAAAGGGGGGTCATTTGGAGTGATGGGGTTTTTCTTCCCAAGTCACCCTTACATGTGATGGGGCCCTGCTCTGCTGGAAATGCCTGAACACCTGCCCAGCCATGGGAAGGAGGGAATTCATTCCTTGTCTTGCTTTGCTTGTGTGCATAGCCTTTGCTTTCCCTGTTAAACTCTCTGTATCTCAGTCCTGGAGTTTTGCAATTTTCACCCTTCCAATTCTCTCCCCATCCCTACTGGTGGGGCAGTGAGTGAATGGCTGTCTGGGCTGGGCCACTGGCTGGGGTTAAACCACGACAAGTGGGATTGGAATAAGGTTTGTCAGAAGAGATTTGGTTGAGTTTTCTTCCCCTGGAACTGATACTAGTAGTTTGTATAATTGCTGTAGTCATCAAACATAGATTTAACACAAATGCAAATCTTAATGAAATCTGAGCCTTGACCTCCAGTACTTATATTTCTTAAGAAGTTTTTCAAATTATGGAGTAAAAAAATATTTAAGAGGAAAAAATTGCTATATTATTAATTTGTTAATGAACTACTTCAATTATTTTGCAAATGCAGAATTATGTCTCAACTTAAAAGGGACAGTGTAATTACAGATTTTTCCATCATTCCACAATTTATGTGAGCTAACTGAACTATACCCTCATTTAAATTAAGGAAATGTATGTGAATTAAGTGAAAAATAGTATAGTTAATGTGAATAAATAAATTAACTGTCTTTCCATAAGGAGAGCATAAATAAATTACTTTGGAAAGGCTGGACAGTAAACCATAAGTTTTCAAGAAATGATGTTATGCTTAAATATAGTTGTAAATCATGTTTCTTATTCATTCTAAATTAAATCATAAAAGACATGCAGAAGGCTTTGGAGCAAATGTAGAGATAAAAAGCATTTAAAGGGGGGATCAATGAAATGACTGATTGCATCTTTCCCAAGATTAGGACATGCTCTTTTCATTTCACAGACAAATCAGTACAGTAGCATTAGGATATCAAACTAGTCAGCAGATGACAGTCTAGAAGAACACTGCAAAGTGAAAGTTAATCTATCCAGTAGAAGGAGAGAAATAGAAAGGAAATAGTGAAGTAAAGAACATTCAATTCAGAAGGTATTCAGATGGCAAGAAAGAATAGGAACCAGCTGAAAAATACTCTAAATGTCCTTCACTACATGTAAGCAAAGAAATTGTATTGAAACTCCTAAAAGAGCACAATAATAGCTAGGGGGGTGGAAGTTGATACACGGGGGGGAAAAAAGAAAGGAAAGCATATATACACACAGTAAAAACCCCGGGAGCAACAAAACAAGCAAACAAACAAACAAAAAATCAGTAAAACCTCAACAAAGTCCATGATATTTATGGTATCACCTGAGACAAATGTAACACAATTCAAAAGAAACAGATATTTTTTACTTATTTGCTGTTGGTAGATACAAATCAGAAGAGTAATGATGTACAGGCAAGAATAAACCAGGGACAGCTGTCTGGGCATTAATAGCAATGCCCACGTTAGTGTCTGGCCAGCAAACAGAGATGAGAAATAAAATCTATTATGGAATGTTAACTGCTATGTTTACAAAAGTCTGTATCACTGCCACTAGACAAAAAAAATTATTCACAATGAGTGTTACTGGTTATCTAAAAAAATTAAAATAAGAAAAATAAACTGGAGGGGGACAAAGAAGTTTCTGGAAATCACATTTTATGGAGAATTTTCCATGTAAATGAAGCTTTAAGCAATAAAAAAAAAATACATTATTTGCAGTAGCAGAGATTTTTTTGTCATCAAAATTCCTCCCCACTGTCCCAAAACTAAATAAAATTTAATAGCCTGGGGTATAGATTCAGGGCTCTGTTTTCCTTGTGATATGAGACAAAAGCAAATGAGATATCTGAAATCTAGCTTTTCCAATCCTGAGTTAGTGTCAGATTCCGAGCATGAAAACACACCTGTTTTCTGAGACTGAAAAAAAATTTTGGGCAAGTTTATCCTTTGAAATAGGATTCTGAAAGATTTTTCTTTTCTGTCTTCTGACTCTGGTGTGAAAAGACTGATTTCAGTATCTGATATGCTTCATGAATTAGAATTGTTGACTCCAGGGAATTAACTAACTTTACATGGTTTAATGTCAAATCAGAATTTATGCAAAAAATGGTGCAATATCAACAACTGGGAGCAACAAGCTTCAACCCACACAGTGAGAAACTGTTGGGGGTTGTTTTTTTCTTTTTATTTTTCCTCTGCTCTCTGTCTGGAATTTTTTCCCACTGAGATGCTCAGATGGCTAGTGATAGGGGGATGCTCCCTGTCCCTTTTTGGGCTTTCTCTCCCAGGGTGGGGGGGAAGAAGGGGAACACCACGAGATCAGGGGCAAGTAAAACAAAGGTGTAGGCAGTTTCTCTCTCGCTCGTTCGGCTCGGGGAAGGAGGGCCGCTGGAAAATCCCGCCCTGCCATCCCAACACCGGGAGCTGCTCTTCCTCGGCTGTGGGACCCCACAGCCCCTGCTCGGACGCTCTCCCGCATCTCCTGCCATCTCCAAGCGTCCTGTGGAGCACCGGGACCGACTCTGCCGCAAGGATCCGTGAGCAGCGTCAAAATTATACTAATTCAGAGGGAGGGATTTACTGGCTCCATTTCAAGGGAAGGCCCTGCTGTTCCCGAGCACACATCTGTCTTTTCAAAACTAAGACAGAAACCAAAACGTATGGATGTGTTAGGGTAACCAGTGGCTTTAGTAAGACCATATTTGCTATTGGTGTTATGGAAGTTGTAACCTATTTATAAATGAATGCCATTGCTCCTTATTCTGTTTAGGCTGGTGTACTAATTTTGCCTGGGGAAGAGTTAAATTTCTTCATAGTAGCTTCTATGGTGCTAATTTTTATATTTGTAATGAGAACAGTAGTGTTAACAGAACAGTGGTTTAGGTGCTGCTCAACAGTGCTTACACAGCACAAAGGCCTTTTCTGCTTCTCAGACTGCCCAACCAGCAAGACAACTGGGAGAGGGGACAAGTGGGACAAATGACTCCAGCTGTGCAAAGACATATCTCATGCCAAAGGGCATCACACTCAATGGAAAAAGCTGGGGTAATGAGAGAGAAATGTGTAAGCTGAGTTACCATGCTTGTCTTAGTGTAAGTAGAAATGAGATGAGGAAGACTAAGCCTTACCTGGAATTAAATCTTACCAGGAATGTCAAGGACAGCAAAGAAGGGCTTCTTCAAATACATCAATAACAAGAGGTAAACAAAGGATAACATGGGACTATTACCAAATGGGAAAGGGACCTTGGTCACAGAGGATGCAAAGAGGCAGATTTGAAGGCTTTCTTTGTTTTGGTCTTCACTGTCAAGACTAGCACTCAGAAATCTCTGACCTGGCAGACAAGGGGAAAAGAATGGTAGAAGGAAGACTTTCCCTGGGGAGAAAGGATTAAGTTAGAGAAAACTTGGGAAAATATGGTATCTACAAGTCCATAGGCCTAGATTCTCAGCATCCACAAGTGCTCAGCATCCATGTGCTCACCATGATGAAGGTGCTCATGACCAGCTCTGAAAGGTCGTGGCCATCGAGAGAGGTTCTTGAGGACTACAAGAAAGCAAATATCATCCCTGTCTTCAAAAAGGGCAAGGAAGACCCAGGGAACAACTGACTGGTCAGCCTCACCTCAATCCCTGGCAAGGTGATGGAGTGCCTCATTCTGGAGGCCATCTCATCCATGCAGATGACAAGGTGATCAGGAGTGATCAGCATGGATCCACTGAAGGTAAATCATGCTCAACCAACCTGATTGCCTTCTAAAATGAGACAACCACCTGGATGGATGAAGAGAGAGCAGTAGATATTGTCTACCTCATCTTTAGCAAGGCTTTTGACACTGTCTCTCACAACCTCCTCATAGGCAAACTCAGGAAGTACGAACTGGATGAGTGAACAGTGAGGTGGTTTGAGAACTGTCTGAATGGCAGATTCCAGAAGATTCTAGTAAGTGGCACAGGATCTGGTTGGAGGCCTGTCAACAGTGGTGTTCCCCAAGGGTCATCTCCAGCCCCAGTATTGTTTAACTTATACATCAATAACTTGGCTGAAGGGACAGGTGCCTCCTCAGCCCGTTCACTGATGACACAAAGCTAGGAGGAGTGACCAATACCCCCACGAGCTGTTCAGCCCTTCAGAAGGCTCTCAACAGACTGGAGAGATGGCCAGAGAACAACTAGTGAAATTTTAACAAAGGCAAGTGCAGGATCCTGCACCTGGGGAAGGACAACCCCAGGCACCAGCACAGGCCGGGGATTGACCTGCTGGAAAGCAGTTCTGCAGAGAAGGACTTGGGAGTCCTGGTGGACAACAAGCTGTCCATGAGCCAGCAGTGCCCTGGGGACCATGAGGATGAAAGACCTGGGGCTGTTCAGTCCCGAGAAGAGAGGGCTGAGACCAAACCTCGTCAATGTATGTGATTTTCTGATGAGAGGGATGTTTTCAGGCTCTTCACAGTGGTGCCCAACAATAGGACAAGAGTCAATGGGCAGAAAACGATGCACAGGAAATTCCACCTGAGCACAAGGAAGATTGCCCAGAGATGGTATGGAGTCTCTGTCACTGGGGTTATTCCAGAATCTCAACACAATCCTGTGCCATGTGTTCTGGGATGACTCTGCTTGAGCAGGGAGGCTGGACCAGATGACCACATTGTGGCTTCTTCCAAATTTATCTATTCTGCGACTCCCTGATTTTGTCATGGACCCTTGCTTTACTGAAGATGGCTTAACTCCTGACTGTTGATCAGAAGAGTTAACAAATTCCTTGTTTTGTTTAAATGCACACACAGTTTTTGGATTACTTATTGAAATGTCTTTACCTTAACCTACAATTTTTCTCACTTGCACTCTTCTGGCCCTATCCCCAGTTCCTCTAGGGCAAAGTGAGCAATCAGCTTTGTGGGGCTTAGCTGCCTACCAGGGTTAAACCATAATACTTGGTGCTCCATCCTCATCTGATTAATTGGTTTTTACTCTCTTTAAGTCTCCTGAAGATCTTTCTGTGCCGTGGAATTGGTACTGAATGAAGAGGCAGCTAGTTCTACCCTAGAAGGTAGATCGAATTGAGTCCACTGAAATCAGAAAAGAGTTTTGATATTGATTATTAGGGGGAGCTGGAATGTCACTCTTCTTAACAAACAGCTTATCACTGTCTTTTCCTTCTAATGACTCAGTTGAAAAGGAAAAAAAATTCTTACTTCCAGAATGCTATTTTCTTTGGAGTAAATTCTTTTTATTTTAAGGAAACCATAATCAAGATTTGTACATCCTGATGCTAAGTTGTAAAGAGTATATTTTTAAAGAGTTAATTTGCCACACAAACGTGGTTTGCTTCTGGTTTAGATTGTTTTCTTTTTCCCTTTCAGTGTAACCATACAGTGTACTCATTTCCCAAAAATTTAAATTATAAAATGCAACTAGATATTGTTTTATAAAATGAAATAATCAGCCATCTATTTGCCATGTTGTCCTGGTTTAGGGCAAATTTGGGAGAA
>VZTT01007304.1:0-16748 GCA_013400855.1 Buphagus erythrorhynchus
GGATGTAGATCCCCTACCTTCCAGACCTTCCAGTACATCAATGGCCCTACAGTAAAGCTCTGGAGAGGGACTTTTGACAAGGCCATGTAGTGATAGGACGAGGGGAATGGCTTTAGACTGAAAGAGAATAGCTTTAGATGAGATGTTAGTAAGAAACTCTTGACTCAGCCCTACTGACAGGGTTTCCCCAGGGCCTGGACACCCCAGTGGGCTGTACATCCAAGCACACAGCTCCAGAGTCTGCATCCAGTCCCCTGCTAGCCCTGCACTGAGCTGCTGCAGGACATGGACCTGCAGCATGGAGTCCCCTTCTGCTGCACTCCTCTTCTGGCTCCTTCTCTGCAGGTCTGGATGGATGCAGCCACTCAGATCTTCTTCTCCTATGGCCTGGGGCTGGGCTCCCTCATCGCTCTGGGCAGCTACAACCATTTCCACAACAATGTCTACAGGTCAGTTGTTTTTTTCCATCCTCCTGTGTGGCAGGGAGTGCTCGTGGGTGAGGCAGGGGGCTGTGGTGAATGTGCCTGATCTCTGCTGTCCCCTTGCTGGCAGCATGCAGCCCTAGGGGACACAGTGTGAGCTCTGTAGAGGGGTTCCCTACCTGCAGGACACTTAGTATGTCACCTGTGCTACGCATCCAAGGCACAGGACAAGCTCTCCTCAGGGCTTGGTCTTTGGTTAACCCCACCCTCTGCTCTTGGTGGGGACCTGCAAGTGGGTTTTTTTCTCTCTTTCTCTCTTCCAGGGACTCCATTATCGTCTGTTGTATAAACTCCACCACGAGCATATTTGCAGGATTTGTTATTTTCTCTATCATTGGCTTCATGTCACACATCACAAGGAAGTCGGTGTCAGAGCTGGCCTCCTCAGGTAAGCAGAAACCCAGGTTCAATTGCAACTGCAACCTGTGAGAACCATTTGTAACTGAGCCTGGGGTGCTCTTGGGTCTTTCCTGACTAGTCATGCTGAAGTTTTATTTTTCTGTAGTGAAATATTTAGGCCATTTGCTGTCTGAAACCTTCCTATGGAGAATAGATACTGCCTGTGTTTTCAGTAGACGTGATCAAAATTTGGAGTCCTTTTTTTGTGCAAAATCTTGAGACTGTGATCTCAGAATAATTTTTTAACCAAGATGGGACTGTCTTTCTGCACAAAGACATATTTTGAAATTGCTGTCTTTCCAGAGAAAGCGTTTACCTCAAGAAACAGCATTTTGTGCTGGTAAAAAAAAGACACCAGGAAAGTTATAACCAGCTCGGAATATCAGTTTGTTTTTCTAGCAAAGTGCTCCATTTGGTTGCAATAATTTGATGACTTTCTTGCTTCCAGGAATTGTTTATCCAATCATTTCTGTCTCCCCATCTTATCCCCGTGCCTCCCACTGAGTTGGTGTGTCACAGGAACAAAAGCTCAGGTGTTCCTAGCCCCTATATGGAAACCCCTGAGTTCTTGGCTGTAATTTTTGTCTCTCTTATTTAACCATGGCCCTTAGCTCAGACTTCCCATCAAATGCTTTGTAAACATGGACTCATCCTTTTTTTCATTTCTGCAGGCCCTGGACTGGCTTTCCTTGCCTACCCACAGGTTGTCACACAGCTGCCCTTGTCCCCACTCTGGTCAATCCTCTTCTTCTCCATGCTGATGATGCTGGGTCTGGACAGTCAGGTGAGACAACCCAGGGACAAAGTGGGGGAAGATACAAAAATGTCTTCAGGTACAATGGTGTCCCCTTCTGCACTTGGGACAGTGCTGAGCAGAATGGGTTTTTAGTCTCTCATGGTGTTGAGGGCTGTGCTTTCCTGCAGCATTTTGGCATTGTTGTTGATGCCAACAGCAACCCTGGGCAGAGCTGCAGCTCCCTGGCTTGGTCCATAGGTTAGCAGGGGTAGATCCTGGCAGAAGGAAGGAGTCATGCCTTGGAAAAGGGTGGTGCCTGGGTACCCTGACTGCTCTGCCATCTTATCTGATGGCAAAGTTTTACAACATACTTGAGAGGGAAACAGTTATATGTAGCAAAAGGTCTCCACTCTGCCCCCTCAGAGCCCTTACAAAACAAAACAAAACAAAAACCATTCTCTCTGCTTTTATTCAAGTGGTGATAGATTTTTTTTTCTGATAATTCAGCATAAAAGTACCTACCCAGTGAAGCACTGAATTGCATGCCCTTCATTTGAGAGGATTAAAATCAAAGGTTCTTGCAAAAACCTGCACTTGATCTGTCATATCCTCCCTTGTGCCCACATACTCTTCTCTTGCAGCACAAACCATCAGTACAAAGTGGATGCTCTCTTGGATTACAGGTAGTGCTCATAAACCCAAGCCCACTTCACAATCAGACTCAAACCTATTCCTGAAATGTCACATCTGGTCTCCAGGAAAATCTAATCAACCAAATATGGTCTGCAATCATTTCACACTCTCATAAACACTTCATAAAGCTCATGAATGCATTACCACAGACATTAATTAGAAAAATAACCAAAATTCAAATAATTCCTAAATGTTCTGAAAGAAACTACATTTACAGGAAAAAAAGTTATCTGCATGGATTATCCACTTAGTGCTGGTAAATAGTTCAACAATAGACCCTCTAAGCATTCTGTGGAATTAATTTGCTGCATTTGCTTTTAAAATACCCCTTGAAATTCTCCACATCCTTTCTGACAGCCAGTTTTGGTGGGCAGGCAGTCTGTTGGGGAGGCTATCATTGCCTGGAGAAACAGGCTGGGGGGGAAATGAAGCATCAAAAGGAAAACAAGCTTTTAAAAAGTACAGCTGAATACATGTGAGGAAGCTTTCTGTCTGCATGCTGGAGCTCAGATTCATTCAAACACACATCTGGCAGCTGTGGTCAAGCTTCCCTCGGGTCCATGCATCCCAGTAAGGGTGCTCTGTGTGGCTGAGGAGGGAATAGCAAGCTGTTGACATTGGGAGAGGGTGGGAGAGAGACTCTCCTTCAGACAGAGGTGCCACATCTGTATTGACTCCCAAGCCCAGATTACTGGACCCAGCAGCTTGTGTAATGATTAGGCCCCTAAAGGGGAAAAGGAGCAAAAGAGAGAAGTTAATGGAAATAAAATGCTTGGGAAAGAAATAATATCATGGGGTGAGGCATGAAGAAGAGAATAATATGTGCTAAAAATTGTGGCTGGAGAGGGTTGGTGGGAAAAGCAGAATCTTTTGGAAAGCAGACTGCAGTGGCAAGAACAGGATGCACCAGTGCTCAGCTCCTTGCCACTCTGAAAGCAGCATGCTTTCATTCAGGTGCCTACATGTGCAAGCAGCCAAGGTTTGGTCTGTAAGCTGGGAAAAGTGAGCCCCATGCCAAGCAGCTGCAGTCCCTGGGGCTAGAAAGGGAAGGCTCCTCCAGGCTGCATCCCCTATGAAGTCTGAGGCTGTCATGAGGCAATTTTCAGTAAATGGTGTGAAGGTCATTGCCTGTTCCATGGCCAGAAAAACCAGTGTACGACCATTTGTTTCTCCACCTTATCCATTACACAGGAGCTTAATTTTGATAGGAGACAAAGAGAATTCAACTCACTTTGTAGCCCTGTTCCTCATCACCCATCTCCCTGTCTTTCCTTCTGTGCATTCCCTGGTTTTAGTCGTTCTTCTTGCACCAAAGTACTGTCAGCTTTACTCCATCCCATTATCTAAGGCATCATTTTCTTTACTCCTTTTCTGCTGGACAACACCCTCTGCCCCTGACCAGGGCACTTCCCTTTCTGGTCTCAGATCCTCTGGCCCTGCCATAGCTCTGGCCATGCCTGGCCATGCATCCATGTGGAAGGAATAGCTTTCAACATTGGTATTTTTAGTCATGCTATCTCTTCACACTGTGGTGCCAGCTCAGTCCTGACTCTTCTAGACAACAAGCCAGGTGGGATGGGGTGAAGAGCTCACTGTCAATGACTATAAAGGCAGCTTAACCCATGAATGAACAGAAGAAGATGCTTTAATGGCACTTGTGTCCAACATAAAAAGCTTAGCTCATGAAAAATTAAACTGGAAGCAGTTGAGCTTTGATGCTCTGGGAATACTGGCTTTCCATGTGGATATAAAACCCTGGGCATGCACATCTCCCTTTGCCTTGCTCTGGCCCACATGGAAGCCAGTCCCAGCAGTCAGCAGTGTGCAAGCTCTTCCACCATCCTTGCCCAACTATAGGCTCAGACACTCCATTTTTCTTCCACACATCTTCCCAACCCTCTGCTGCTCTTTTTGGTCTGTATATCTCCACTTCCACTTGCTTTTTTCCTTCCCAGGGATGGGGAAGTCCCTGAGATCAAAAAGTGATGAAACCACTTTCATTTTCATTGCACTGGCTTGTACATTTGCTCAGCATGACCAGGGAAGCCAGTTTGCTGCCCCCATAAATTCCCAGGGTGGTTACTAGAGGCATGATGTGCTCTCTGAGGGAGGTATGTTACCTGTAGTTTCTGGGAGCAAGATATAAAAGTAAATCTCACAATTTATCAAGGCATAGGAGGGAAGGATGCACTTCACAGATATACAGTCAAACTGCCCTTGTGCTAGAAGGCAGAACTAGTAGGAAATCTGGAAGGCAACACTCATAGGGATTTCATTATGTGTTATGGTGCAGACAGCATTATTGTACTGTGCCTGGTGCAGCTCTGCACAAACCATCCAGGGGTTTCCACCTCTAGAAAGATGATGTGCTGTGAGAACGGGCTTGTTGTGTGCTTGAAAAAGTGAAATAAAGTCAAGGACTGGGTAATCAGAGATGTTATTCAAATGCCCACGAGACTGGGCAATGCAGGTCCTTATTGAGTGTTTTAGATCATTGAACAGCACAAGTGCTGTTGCCACAGGCTGAGAAGAGCAAGAAGGGAAGAGCAGTAAAGGTCCTGCACATGTCCCATGAGCAGCCAGACACAGAGCTGTGGCACAGGTCCTGGCAGCGTGGGGAGCAGGGCAGTGTGGGAGGGCCCTAGAGAGTTTGTGGGAAGAAACAGGAGGCTTTTCATGGGAAGTAAAAGGCAGAGATTTATCTCAGCTGTTTTTAAGTATTTAACTTTGGTGCTCCTAGCTCCATCTATATTCAGTGGGGAGAGAGATGAATTTTGAGAAGATGGCTCAGACCAACTTTGTGCAGAGATGCCTTTCTTTCCTAGAGTCTGCAGAGCCCATAAATTACTAAGGTTCTCAACACTGAAGTTAAATGTGTGTGGGTTAAGTTACTCACACAGATATCCTTGGTGTATGCCTTTTCCCATAGTTCTGCACTGTGGAAGGGTTCATTACAGCCCTGATGGATGAGTATCCTCGAGTCCTAAGAGCCAGGAAGAAGATCTTCATTGCAGTAGTCTGCTTCATCTCTTATCTCATTGGATTCTCCAATATCACCCAGGTACAGATGGCTGTGCTTGTGCCTCCATTCCTGACACCTTTCTGGCCACTTGACATAGCACAGCACCACCAAAGCTTTGGGAGAAGTGACAACGTTTCTCCTATTCTGGATAAAGTTTGCTCATCACTGCCACATCTCAAGTGACTTAGGATGCCTCCATAATTTTTACCATCATCCTATTGTCAGTCTGGCTTGTTGTTCTGCTATTTGCAATAGGGACTCAAGCCAACAGATCCCAAATTTAGGGAATGCTTGCTGCAAAGAGTTAAGATAACACAAAGAAAACCTGCCTGTTGGGGGCTTGAACCTCTCGAGCTGAAGCTGAGGTTCATGTGGGAGGAGGTGAGGGCTGACTGGTCTGCAGACCATTTGTGGAGCAGTGTGGGCTCATGAGGAGGCAATTCAAAACTCCAGGGAGGGGCAGAGCAGAATAAATTGACTCCTTCTAAAGCAGAGAAGTAGAAGAGATCCTAATGAATTTCTCTTCTTTTCTCCTCACCCTCAGCTATGCCTGAACAGGCTGGCTAATTGTCTGCAAGAGCACATCAGTTTTGCTACTGGGAATCATACTCCAGTGGAAACATTGCAACAGTGGCTCTACTGTCCAAGGAAATCAATGTTAAACCAACAGATATGTTCAGTAGCAATCCAAGCTGCTGGCTGATATTGTCGGTCTATAACTGAACTCCTTGACCCTGTTTTTGTCTTTTCAGGGTGGCATTTATGTCTTCAAGCTGTTTGACTACTACTCAGCCAGTGGCATGTGTCTTCTTTTTCTTGTCTTCTTTGAGACTATCTCAATTTCTTGGTGTTATGGTAAGCACAAAACGCCTTGTTCCTTTGTTTTCTCCGTGGGCATGGTGACTTACTGAAAAAGCCAAAGCCAGTGAAGACAATGAGAATTTTGCAACTGAAAATAGCTTAGACTGATAATTTCAGAAAATCAGGAGTGGAAGGCTGTCATCTCACCTCTCCAGGCCATCACAAACACCTCTGCACAGACTGGCAGATGCCCAGGGTCCTTCCCTCTGGGCCCTCAAGAGGACACCAGGAACATGGAAGCTGTTGGCATGAATTTGTGTCCCAGTACCCCATGCCCTCCAGCTAAGGCTTCTCATGCCACACTGTCACCCTCTTGCTGTGCCTGGCCTGTGCTCTGCCATGAGAAGAGGTGAAGACCATGGTGCAGAGATGGGTTTTTTTTCCAGTGCTCATTTCTTCTTGTAGGTGTGAACAGATTTTACAGGAACATCGAAGAAATGATTGGCTACCAGCCTTGTATCTGGTGGAAGATCTGCTGGGCATTCTTCACACCTCTTGTCTGTCTGGTAAGACCTGGGGAATCCTGTGTGCAGGAGTGGGTCTAGAAAGGCCTCTAGATGGGCTGTAGGGAATCACTATGTTCTCAACCCAGGACAGGTCTGGTGCAAGGGGGTCCCAGGCAGACTGGAGATGGATAAAGGGATACAGGAGCCTCTTTCACTCTGCCTGCTGGAAATCACCCTTAAAAAAGTTCTAGATGATTGCTTTTAATCTAAATGAGGCCATCAGTTCTTCGTTTTTTTTTTTTTTTTCTGAGATACCAGAAGATAAGCAAAATAATTTAATGTTTTAAAAAGCTATTATTGATTCTGGCTTTCAGCTACTCCAGCTTCAGCCTCTGACAGGCTTATGAGAACAAAAACTATCACCAAATGCAGGATAACTGACTGCAGAGCAGTTTGGCCTGTGCAGGTACCTGCCCTTCCAGCAGTAGTGCAGGGAATGGTGTGATAAGGCCAGGGATAGGAAGAGGAAGACTCCTGAGACCAGCTGTGAGGATGTTGTTTACTTACATAGGAGCTGCTGTGGGGGCACTGCTTGTCTGAGTAGTCTAGTGAAGAAGGAAATCAGGGGTATTCCAATTCCAGCTTTTTACATAGGATAAGAAGAAATGATATGAAATTACCAGTTGGTGGGCTGGAAGAATCTAGACTAATGTAAAGAGCTTCTGGGTTCCTGTAAGGCTGTTGGGAGCTAAGAGGGTAATGAAGGAAAGAATGGCTGGACCCCAGTTTTCACCTTCCCCTGCAATGGCTGGTGCTCTTTTTCAGGGTGTGTTCTTCTTCAGTGTGGTGGAAATGACCCCTCTGACACTGGGAAAATACGTCTATCCTGCGTGGGGACAAGGCATTGGCTGGCTCATGGCCCTGTCCTCCATGGTTCTGATTCCAGGGTACATGCTCTACTCATTCTTCACCTCAACAGGGACTCTCCAGCAGGTAGGAACAGCTTCACCACCCTGCTCTCAGCTCAGGATAAGCTCCTCCCTGAGCTAAACCTGGACCAAGCAGACCCTGCTCTGACAGAGTTGTCAGAGTCCACCAGGTTGGTGCTGCAGGAGCTCTGTGCACCATCTCCCCCAGGGAGGGTTCAGATCAGTCCCAGGGCACTGAACAGCCTCCAGTGACACAGGCTGGCTGGAGAGGACACCTCTAACCTTGGGAGCTCTGCTGGGCTGTGGCTGGACAGGCAGCTAGACCTTCAGGTGGTCTACCCTTCTGTCTGTTGTCCCTTGCTGAGGTCTGTGTGATCATCACCACAAAAATGGAGCCCTCTTCCCCTGACTATCCCTTCTTTGGCATGGGGTACTGGAGCCATGGAAGAGTTTGGGGAGAAATCCTTGAGGTTTCTTACCCAGGGAAATCCCAGCTCCTGATGATTCCTGGCTATGAGCATGTTTACTTGGCACTCCTCAGCAGGGAGATCACCTTCCTCCAATCCTGAATCCTAAAATGTCTCAGGCCAGGCCCTGCTAGCAGCAGAAACAAACACAAGGGTGGTTTGTCATGTGCCTTTCAGGGAACACTCAGTGTCTGAGGGGTTAGGAAGCAACAAAGACCCACGATACCCACCACACTAGTCTTGTTTAAAACATTATCTTTAGTAATTTGAGCAGGATTTTATGTAGCAGTGAATCATGAGTCTCTATGTCATACCCAGTACTTACTGTTAAGATTTTATTTACAGTGTTGACATTCAGTCTTGAGAGCTCTGTGCCCCAAATCCCTGGCCCAGTGCTTACAGTTGTAAGAAGTCACCCCAGGAGTGTTGATTTATGGCTTTCCCAGCCCAGCTGGAACAGCAACCAAACACCATCTAAATCACATGAGGTTTTTTTTAGGGATGCTGTATTTTTAACAAAATTTGACTCAAAAAAGTTGTGGCTGGAATTACTGGGCTGAGGTCAGCTTCAGGTTCTCTGCCTTTGAGGTGAAGTTGCAGGTGGATTTGAGTTTTCTTCCTCCCAGCATTCCATTTGGATGGGCTCTGATGTGGGAACTGGGTGAGTTTGGGGTCTCAGATCTGCTTTCAATTTCTGGTTTCTCATCTGAAGCTGGGTTTAGGTACTTGTCTTTCCTGCAGGACTCAAGCCTCAAGGGTGTTATGTCAAGCCACTTTGTTGATTTTAGGTTGAAGGCCAGTGCAATTCCAACAGTAGGCCCTTTCTCAGACATTTACAGTGTTCCTTAATTCACTCATAATGTGAGTTGGAAAAGGGGGGAAGGGAAGCCTGAAAGTACAGGTCTGGGTTCAACCCTTTGCCTAGTCTCAATCCTGTTCCACTGGAGATGGAGAAAGCACATCACAGCATCTGGGGGAGCCCAGACTGGTCTGCAACCTCTCAGGAGCAGCTCAACTCCTCCTGACCAAAGGCTTGTGCCAATTCTATCCATAACCCTTCCAAAGTGCTGTGTACTCCTGTGCTGCCCCAGGGGCTTGGAGGGAAGCTCATGAATGTGTTTCCAGCCATCCCCTCATCCAGCCATCTTGTGCAAACCATCAGCACCAGTAAACTGCATGAGTGGCTGATGTGCATCCTCCCTGTCTGACTCTTCCTCTAACACTGGCCACAAACATCACGAGACCCAGACCCCCTCTCAATCATTCATAGACCTAGGAGTGAGCAGCAGATGGCAGCAGGAAGAAAGTAGGCTAATCTGTGTGTGTATGTGTTGGTATCAGAGAGACAGAGAGAATTTTTGGCCTCTTATATGCACAGATCCTGGATTAATTTGTAATAGAGCTGGAGGGAAATTAGATGCCAATCCTGAATAAAGTGGTTTTGACAGACAGGAAAGATTACTAGTCCTTTTGATCCTACTGAGCATGAATGTGAGAGGGGGGAAAAAATACCATGAATGGCAGAAGCAGTTCAGTGAACATTTCAGGGAATTCACCCAGCAGCAGCCACTTCAGTGGTATTGGAGGGTAGGAGTTTGTTTCCCTTTTCTGGAAAGAGATTCTACCTGTCTATGTGATGTCTGTTCAGGTCAGGCTTAATCCTCCTCTGCATTTTCTTCTGCAGTGCACAGCATCAGTCCCTCCCTGACTGACAGAAGTGATTCATTCTTCTTCATCACTCCTGATGCTCAACCCACACGCCTCCAGTAATGATTTGCCCCTCCATATTTTCCTGGGTTCCTGCTTCATTTTATTTGACTGTGCAATTTTCCTTTGATTAGCTCAGGGTGACAGGAATTGCTGCTGTGCAAAGGTTTGTGCAGGTGGATGTTCTGATCTGCATCAAAGGCACAGACTCCAACCTTGTTAACGAGCTGTAGTTACTTAGTAATGCTTTGTAATCAACCCTAATTGGCAAATAGGTCTGCTCTGAAGCCTGTGGCATTGCAGCTCTCTCTTCTTCCTCCTTGCAGCTGGTCTTGCCTGGTAACAGTTTGCCTCTGTTATCAGGATGCTCCCCATATTTCAGATAAAAGGAGGAGCTGCTGTGTTCTGTGCAGCATCAAAGCAAGGGTGACTGGCAGAGGCTTTTGGGCTGTTGCCAAATGCTGCTGGAGGAGTCACTCCATCCAGCATCCCCTCACCCTGCAGCCAGGGTCACCTCTGAGCCTTGGGGCGAGGGTCCCAACCCTCAGCTGCTGCCATCCATGCCCTGGCTGTCCCAGTGCTGCTGCCCCCTGCCCTGGCTCACACCCTCTCTCCTTTCATTCCTGGCAGCGTTTGCAGCAGATGACACAGCCCAGGCCAGGGGTGCACGCTCAGAACAACGGCCTCCAGCCCAAGACGTCCTGGAACGGGAGGATCTCGGATGCTGCCGTGTAGGAGGGAAGCCTGAACTCCTCGCCCTGCCCTGTAGCTGCTCACTCAACATTGTCCCTCCAGCTCCTCTGGCACAGCTCGCTGTCCCTGGCTCTGTGGTGGTTTTGGCTTGTCCAAGAGAGGACCTAGAGGAGGAAACTGTTCATGGCTCTTCCTCCTGCCGTGGCTGACCAAGGCCCTGAACAAGGTTACCACCAGGGCGTTGTGTGGTGACCACCTTCATCCTGCAACATCCTGGTGCAGGCCCTCAGGGAGGAGCACCTGGTGCCCACATCTTCCTCCTCCTGAGAGAGTTGGTGTCTCTAGAGAGCTTAGGCTGATTGTTATCCACTTGTCTGTTTTTCTTGCCTTTCCATCTGAAACCCCACAGAGCATCCCCCAGCACACAGCTGTGTTTCACCCCAGAGAGACTGTGCTGTCACCAGGTTCAAATCCCAGATGGCTGCTGATTGATGGAGCATAAAACACCAGCAAACACATAACTGGAGGGGATGTGCAGAACAAAGGATTCTAGTGAGGAGTCCTGCATGTTGGTAGCTGTAGGACATCGTCCCACACCTGGAGGAGGGCTTGGGGACAGTGTGTGCTGCTCACAGTGCCATGTTTCATCCCTGCACAGTCTCCAGACGTGTTTACTGCATTCATTGGGGCTGGCACTGTGAGCCAGAGCCCAGTGGAGCAGTCAACCTTTCCTTCCTGGAGCATCCTGCCCTCTGTAGCTGTGCAGTAGCCACACCCTCACCCTAAAAAGCAGCTAAAAGGGTAAATGGAGGGCTCTTTGCTACAGGCTGTTCACATCTCCCACACTGACCACAACAAACTTCATGCAGGGGCAAGGCTGTGTGATAAAGAGATTTTCCAGCACTGTGCAAATCTCCCCTCAAGATAAAACAGAGTAGTTCCTGCCAAGCACCCTCCCTGGCTGTGTCCCTGGGTGGGAAACAATCAGATGGAGCATGATGCCCATGGATAGTTCAGTTTACATCTTTTTCAGGAAATGGCCACTCCTAAATCCCAGCTGGTGGAAGGCAAGAATTCCTGAGGGAGTTGGCAGGATGCAGCTACCATGCTTAAACCCAGCCCTGTGAAGCAGTGCTGACTCCCCTTGGGAAGTGTCTGCTCAGCCAGCTGCTCTCACTGGCACATCCCAACTCCCAGCACATAAACCACAGAGGGCTGTGAGTTCTTGTGGATGGTGCTGGAGGAGTGTAACACCTTGGAGATAGCTGGGAAGTGTTTCAGAGCCATCCCACAGCAGCAGCATGTTTCTTGGTTGCAAAGCTTTGTGCACGGAGGTGGCTCATCATAGCACCACGTGTAGGTGTGACAGTGATGCTCCCAGATGTGCCAGCCTCCCAGTGACCCCACACAGAGATTTTCCTTGTACACAGAGTGTTTGATGAGCACACACGCTGTGACTTAGTGCTGATTACTGCACAGCATTGCCAGGCCTGCCCACACTCCCAGCTTCAGATCAGAATCAACAAACTCATAAATGAGCATTCAGGTAAAGGTGCCTCCCACCCGTCTTTCCTGCCAAAGAGTTTGGTCTCAGAAGTGACACACTGCAGTCCCCAAGGGGTCCTACTGCAGGTGACACATGAGTTATGAGCCTTTGCACAATTGTCTTGCTCTCTAATAGTAGCTTCAAAATGCTGCAGGTTGGCCCTTGCTGCTTGTCCCTGCGACTCACCAGAGCATGGGCCAGCCTGCTCTTCTGTCAATCTTCCAGCCTATGGATCAGTAACAGAAAGAAGAAAAATTTTCTGCTGAAAGCTAAAGTCAGACCCCTTTGGGAGTGGATCCCCTGCCAACTCATCGGTGCATCTTGATTAATGTTGCTTCAGATATGTAACCAATTTGTATTTTTACTCATCATTCTCAGCAGTTATGGCTGCTGGGCATTAAATGCATGTTTTGTGGTCTCCAGAAGCCCGAGCTGAGATCACACTCTGTCTCACCTGTAATTGTTACAGTGTTTGTGTCAAAAAAACTGCGGCTGTTAAACAGACACGAGGAATGCTGTATTTGTAGGCTTGGTCTTGTAAAGCCAAAAGCCAAACACTGGAAGCTGCAATCATAGCTCATCACCATTAATCTCAGCCAGTTACAGACATGTCATCTTTCCTTGTCCCTTAATTGTCTGTGCCACTGTAGATGAAAATTGCTATTCCAATTTCACCTATTTTTATGAACCGGGGCAATAAGGAAACCACTCTTTATAAACATGTGTGTCCTTTGAGAGGGACATCTGTGCTCAAAAAATGTGTTAAAGCTCTAAACTTTGCAGTAATGACCCTTACTAGAGACCTGCTTTTGTCTGTGCATCCAGGTCCCATAACCTCCCTCCCCTCAAATGCAGATTGAGGGTGGCACAGGTGGCCAATGGGCTCAATTTTTGAGTGAGGCCATAAAACCATGGAAGGCTTTGTTTCTTCCAACTTCATTGGGGCAGCTCAGCCTGAGGAAGAGCTAATTAGTGACAGTGGTAATTTTTTTAAACTCTTGGCCAGTGAGCTTGATTGCTGGCAGAGCTGTTCAAAGGTTGTTCCTCTAGGGGAGTGGAGAAGGAAGGGTCCAGAAAACAAAGTTCTTTCCCTGGTTGCTGAGGAAATCTCTGAAGCCCCAATTCCTGTTTGCTAGGATTTTAGCCCCAGCATCTCTCTGACCTATGGCCTTGCCTGTGGCACATTGTTCCAGATGTAGCAGCAGGGGCTGCTCATAATAACAATATTTGATGAGTTTCAACCATTTGCTCAGTTTTCTGCTTGAGATCTTCTCCTTTGTTCTCTCTCCTGCCCTGCTCCTTTTTGTTCTCTTGCCTCAGTCCTTCCTCACAATCATTTGTCCAGTGGAAATTATCTACTTCAGCTTTCTTCCTCCTGCTTTCTTAGTTCCACTACTGTGAAATTACAACTCTCCCTCCTTTCTC
The DNA here is from genome assembly GCA_013400855.1 of Buphagus erythrorhynchus. Taxonomy (NCBI): domain Eukaryota; kingdom Metazoa; phylum Chordata; class Aves; order Passeriformes; family Sturnidae; genus Buphagus; species Buphagus erythrorhynchus. The sequence goes on from VZTT01007304.1 coordinate 13,407, forward strand.
TTCCCCTTTCTATTCTTTCCTCATTTCAATCTCTCTATTATCACCAGCTTCTCTTCCCTCTCTCATGTGCTCTCCTTCCAGCTTTGAACTTCTTCCTGCATGCCTGTGGCTTAGCCTCTTGCTGTGTGCATGCTCAACACTTCTGCCTACTGAAAGCTGGAGCTCAGGATCCCACAGAGGACCCCAGCTTTTCACAGGATCCAGTCCCTAAGAACCAATTTCCAACCCAGTATCAAAATCATAATGAAGTTCCAGATATTTCTCTTCCTCTTTGCACCAGAAAATGCTATGCTAAGGGATACTGTCTCCTGGTATTACTAGAAAGACATTTCAACCCATATTCCACCAGTGTGCACAGAGCTGTGCCTTTTCTGAGAGATCTTGTGGCCTTTCCTCTTTTTGCACTATGTTATTTCCACCATGAATATTTGGATCTGTGAAGTCTGTCATGCATAATCTTGCAGGTAGGAATTTGCCTTTAGTCAAGCTCTGTCTGATGGACTGATCCTCTCCTCCAGCGTTTCAAACTCCTCCCATCCTTAGCATTAGAAGAGCCTTCCCACCTCCATGCACAGGTTTTCCATCTAGTGAGAAGTCAGGGATGTTGATGGATCCCCTTAAGCTCATCCCACCTCTGAAATGCCACTGTGGGTGGGTCTGTCAAAGCAGCCATATCTGTTCATTGACTGCAAGAACTGCTTTTGTCCTGTTCCCACCACATCTGCTGACCACCCCTCTGCTCCTCATTCCTTCTGACTCACCCAGAAGAGAGGATACATAGCCAGGGTGTGGAATGCTCCCCTCTCCTCACTGCTGTGGTTCAGAAGGGGATTGTGCTCCCCTGTGCTCACCTACAGCACTCCTGCCTTTTCTCTGTGCCCTCACCTCCCCAGCACCTGCCAGCCTCTCCCTCCCACCATAGGCAGCTGCTTGAAATAATCCTTTATGAAACCTCTTAATTCTAAGGAGCTATTTAGGGACCTGTGTTCAAATCCCTCTGAAATCCTCTTTTTCCTGAGGCCTGCAAAATATAAGATAAATGCCACTGCCCCCATCCTCTGCTGCAGCAGGGGGTGACATGGGCCATGGGAAAGGCAGGATTTTTCTGGAGCTGCTTCCCCTGGAAATCCAGGTGTGATCTTCTCCCCTGGGAGAGGGGAGCTCTTTGTAAAACACTTGTGCCATGTCCATCACAGGATAAATGCCATGTGGCACTGCAAGGCTTTGGCTGGCCAGCCACTGTGCAGCTTGTAGTCTCTCCACAGTTCTACTAGATGGTGTGTTGAGAGGAGCTGTGTTGTGCATCAGGGCTGCCCTTAAAGCTGGTGTCATTCTGGTTGAGCAATTTGTCCTTGTCCACTGCCTGTTCCATGGGGCTTCTCTCTGGACTGGAGGATCCTGATTCCATTTAGTGGTGATGGCCAGATGAGGAGGGGGTCTGCATCACTGACTGGACATATCCACTGTGGTTTGGCTTGTACTGAGGGCTACCAGCTTCACCAAGCACTGCCTGCCTTCCTCAGCAGCTGAGCATGAGGCGTGGTGCTCAGCTCTGGGTGGCTGCTGGCACTGGAGGCCACATGGTGTGCCCATAAAACACAGCAGGGGATGGGGTGCATCCCAGCATCCCCACTGCAGCCCTGGCTGAGGCAGCACTGCCACAGGCTGTGTGGGGCTCCTGACAAGTGTGTGTCCATCATCCCTGTGGTGCTGTCAGGTGGGAAGTGTCCGTATCTGGAGATGCTCAGGAGAGGTTAGTGCTCCCTGTGCTGATACCTGACAGCCGTGACACTGATGGGAGAGGCCTCCTGACAGCCCAGCATGATGCCACTGTGCTGCCAAGAAAATGTCACCAGCACTCACTGCAGCCCCAGGGACCAACACAGGCCCTCGTGGGGTGGCATGTGTCCCCACCACAGCTCCTGGGGACAAGCAGCCCTCACTCCCCCAGCTGCAGCCCTGTGCAGGTTGGTCATGGAGGGATTTATCCTGGGCAGTTGAGGTGTTTCTGCTTCCAGATGAAAAAACCAACTCATCAGGAAGGGACTTATCTGAATCACTGGTGTAATGATAGAGGGAGCAGGCTGGCCCCTGAGGGTCCCATAGCCAGAGCACAGGGGCAGGTAAACTGCTGGGGGGCACTGCTGCCTGACCACTGCATCTCCCACAAGCCCAGGGTCCACTGGCAGAGCAGGGCATGGTGGCACAGCTGGATGTTTTTCTCCCTTTGAGGGCTGCATGGCTTGGAGAAGACCCTTGGCCAGTTTGCATTGCATCATGCTGTTGAGGGAAATACAAATATCCTGCACTGATCCCATAAAGAAAAGCACCTGCTAGTTTTGTGCTGACCCAGATTCAGAAAAAAACCTGCTCCATATCTCTACAGACAAAAGGTTCTATCATGTAAACTCATCCCTGGCCATCAGCCCAAAGAGCACTGCCTGCTGTGTGCTCAGTGGCTCCAGAGCCCCTAACACAGCCCTGGGGGTACATCAGCCACTGGGCTGGCCCTGGGGTGACGAGGGCAGGACATGGTGGCACCTGTGCCCCCTGTTCCAGCACACAGGCAGTGCTGGCTCCCTGCCCTGCTCTCTGCCCATCCCCAGGGTGCCCATGTGCCTTTGGACACAGTTGGCTCCTGTCTGAGTGGCTGAGCCCATCCACCCACCACCCTCTTTTCTGTGCATCCCCCTCCAGCACATGCCAGAGCTGACTGACACGGCTTTAAAAAGAACTCCTAGGTGTGCAGGAGGGCAAGAGATGGAGGGGGATGACTGCCTGGTTGGAGAGGGACAAAATCCCTGCCTGCTTCTCCCTGCCCTCCTGATGGTGCTGCCATGCCCTGGCCAAGCAGTCACTCTGGGTCGCTGCTTTCCCAGCCCGTGGCACAAAGGCTCTGATGTGTTTTTGAAGCGCGTTTGGTCCTGCAGGGGGGGAGAGAAAGAGAGCTGACATCTCTGTTCCCTCTCTGCACTTACTGCAAATGAAGGGATTAGGAGTTATAATCCAAGATTCTTATTTTAAAGCGGCTTTTCAGCTCTGCGAGGGGAACTTCAGCGTGATGCTCCTGGGGGAGGTGGTGACAGAGCAGCTGTCACAGCCCCAGTCACCCGGGTGGCGAGGCTCAGTGACACCAGAGTGCTCCAGGCTGCAGGAGTGGCTGTCGGAGGGGCACTTGTGCAAGGAATGGGAGAGCAGGGGGCTCTGCAAGCCCAGGGTACAGGGGGTATCCCATCACTGAGGGTATCCCATCACTGGGGGTATCCCATCACTGGGGGTATCCCATCACTGGGGGTATTTCACCACTGGGGGTATCCCATCACTGAGGGTATCCCATCACTG
>VZTT01007304.1:23211-35973 GCA_013400855.1 Buphagus erythrorhynchus
GGAGGTAGGCGGGCCCCTGCCCTGGGGGGCTGCCAAAGTGCAGGAGCCCAGCCACTCCAGCCCCTGTCTGATTCCCTAAGTCCAGCTGGGCTCCTGCCCAGCTCACAGGAACTCTCTCCCTGAACACTCCAGCACAGCCAGCAAGCATCCAGGGAGCACTGAGGAGAGCTGAGCCTGTCCCTGATGCACTGTGGCTTTTGTCACTGGCACTGGCCCCAGAGATGAGCATACTGCCACAGTCCCTAAGGAAATTGCTGTGTGGCTTTTACCCCACAAGGTAAAAAAAGTTTCCTGCTTCTGTCTTCACTGTCCCCCTTTTCCTGGCATTTTGCACATCCCCACCACTGGCAACAAATCCTGCCATTCCTCACCCTACCATTGCATCATCAGCACCCACTGCTCATGTCTCAGCCTCGCATGGGAAGGAAGAGCATTTCTGTCTTTCACTCATAAAACAAAATAAAATAAAAGCCCTAAAAGTCATTCTGTTCTATTTTAGAATCCTAAAGTTGATCTTCTTAAACCTCGAAGGGAGATAGAATGAGTGAGACCAAAGCCTTTAAGCTAATTAATACTTTCCCCTCCCTACTGCACAAAGAGATTTTTTTTCTAAAAATACATCTACAGCCCATTTTTAATGCTGTCTTCCTTCACATCAATGTCCCCAATAAAGCAGAGGAGCTGAGCTGTCATGTCTATCTCAGGATCTGCCCCTCCTCTCACTTTGAAGCTGAGATAGAGAGGGAGAGAGAAGAGGCCTTGGAGTCAGGTATCTGGGTAGCTTTCTTATAGGAAGGGCTGATGGAGGTAAGAATACAGCCAGGCAAGAGATACAGATGGGACCTCACATGAGTGGTCTCCAAAAAGTCCCTTCCCTCTAACACAGGTGGAAGAGCCCAAGTGAATGGAACACTTCATCCCAGAAAGGTGAACATAACACTCAGCTTTGCTTTCAGAGTACAAAAATGCAGGTGGGCAGGGAACAAAACCAGCCAGAAGGAAAGCAGAGGTGGGTCTGTTTTAGAGAAGACAGTTGTGTGTGTGTGTGAGTGTGAGTGTGTTGAGGTGGGAGGGCACCTCTCAGTGCCATCTCTTTGGAAAAGCACACATCCATTCCAGGAAGATCCCTGGACTGAAGCCCTCCCTTCTGCTCCCCCAGAACTGCTTGGTGTTTCCTTAGTAAGCATGCTCATACATATGCTACCATACAGGTGTATTTACACGTGGTGAGGTCTGCTAGGTCTCAGCAGAGGTCTCTGGTACAATGCTCCAACATAACAACAGAAAAGGTTTTGGTGTTCAGTGAGGCCATCTTTGTGTTGTACTGCAGCTCAGGACAGTCCCCCCATCTCCTCTCAAGCTCTCTTCCACTCGTGCACTCCTTCCTTTGGAACCGGCTGCTGCAAGGAGATGATGCTTGGAGAGGATGAGGAGGAAGCGTGGCAAGTGGTGCAAGCTCTCACTCCAGCTTAGCAGGTGGCAGCCAGGGTGGCAGGGAGAACTCCACCCCCAGGAGTGCCCCAGGGTCGGTCCTTGGCATGGCTGAGTCCATTTCTCTCCAAAGTTTCAGCGTGGGTACAAACCTGTGGCCAGGTAAATGCAAGGCAGGAAAGGAAGTCGAGGAGTAGGAAAAGGAAGACAACGGTGCCTAGAAAGCAGCAGGTCATCAAACCTCTGGGGACAGGGCAGCAAAGTGCTACATGGGGACAGCACGAGCACAGAGCCAGTGGGGCTGGCAGGGTGTCAGGGCATGTGAGCATGGAGCTTGGCAGTTTCTATAGATGGCTCCTCACAAACAGCATCATCTTGAGGGGAGACAGGGTAAGACTTAGGTCAGTTGGCTTTTTTTTTTTTTTTTTTCCTTTTCTTCTCATTTTACTAAAAAATAAATCACAAACTAGATCTCTGTAGGCAGAAAGGGTCCCTGGGAGGCGGTGGGGGAGGGAAGTGGGGATGCCTGTGCTGTTTGGTGCTGGTGCTGTGGCTACACGAGGCTGCGGGAGCCACTGGAATACCTGCGCCTCTGAAGCAGCGAGCTGGGGGGACAATACTGGTGGGGATGGTTGTAGGGAGGGGGCGGAGGGGGCAGGGGAGGCTGACTGACCAGCTTGACGGGGGTCCCAGGGAGCCCACTGCCCACACCACGCCAGGGGGTGGAGGTGCAGGAGTCAGAGGTGACATAGCGTGTCAGAGTCTGGTTGAGGGCCGGCTCCATCCGAGCGAGGCACGGCTTGTCCAGGACAATGACTTTGACAATCTGCTGGCACTGTACAAGTGTCCCTGCTGAGGCAGGGTGTGAGGGCACCAGTGCTGTCTCCAGCCGCTCCCGTGGCATGTTAAGACGCATGCTGGGCTGCATTCCACTCTCGGGCCCCAGGGCGGAGTTGTGCTGGTACGTTTGAAGCCTGTTGTGAATTGACACCTAGTTTAGAAACAGCCAAAGAAGCATTAAATGTTACAAGACTTTTCCCATCTGCTGCTACTGGCTGCCCTGAACCCCGCCACCAGAAGACCTCACATGCATCCAGCCCTCCTTCCCTCCCCCGAAAAACCAGAATAGGTACGAGCCTGGCTGCACAGTGCCCCTCAACAGCCCCATTGTCCCCATCTAGCCTAAGTGTCCCTGTCCCTTCCATCGTGCCAAAGGCAGCAGAGCCTGCGTTCCCAAATGCAGCGCGACTTTGGTTATCCAAACAGCACAGGGAGCACAAATCGACTCCAGGAGTGGAAGTGTCCGTGAAGTCTCATGTTAATGGGCAGACCTCGAGGTCGTGCTTTTGTCCCCAGCAGCAAAAAGGAGAGGGGGACCAGACCACAAGGTTTCAGATAATCGAGGCTGTACTTTCAGCAAAATGACAGCAGCTGAATCTGAGATAGAGAGCGACAGAGAAACTCAAGCCTTTCCCAGCTCCCTGCCTTTCTAAGTAGGAAGGTACACCACATGACTGGCTAATCTGTTTACAAAGGAAAAAACAGAAACCTGACACAGTCTAGCAAAAGGCAGCTCCCTCTGATCCACTTGATGGTTTGTCAGTGAAAGGAAATGATTTTCAAAAAAAGAAAAAAGAAACAAAAAAATGCCCATCTAGCTCATACAATGATAAAAGAAATTCATGATGAAATGACAGCAGATTAGATAATCTCAGAGAAATGGAAAAGCTCCTCTGCTGGCAGAGTAATACTTGGTCAGCTGAAAGCAGGTAGGGAAGCAGGAGGTGGTCAGGGTTTCCACATCGAGATGCTGATAATGGAATCAAATAAGGGAGCTCACTGAGACCAGTCTGAAAGGGAGGGACTGGCCTGGACTGGAGGTCCCTAGCAGGGGAAGTGCAGCAGGGAAATAATGCTTCCCAAATGATGGATGAAGTTATAGTTCTTCCTGGCAAGGAGGCTGATGGAGACCCCAAACCAGAGCTACGTTGCTGGCTCGAAACAGAATGTCAGTCAAGTGACAAGCCCTGGGGAGGAAACAAGAGCTCCCAGGCAGGGGTGCAGATGGGACAGTGGGGCTGCCCTGAGGGCCTGGCACAATCAGCAGCAGCACCAGCAACTGGGAAGGAGAAGCTGTGAAGTGAACAAGCTCCCCACCATGCTGGAACAAGGATGAGCTGTCTGTCCCTGTCCAGGCATGGAGGCTGCTCAGACTCACTGCACAGCAGGACATAATATTGTGTCAGTATTTATTCAGGTGGTGGAACATCCCACAGGAAAATCTGGCATGAAGTGCCAATGACATTAGGATACATGGAAGCCATTCTAAACAGGGAGACACTTCTCCCAACAGGAATAGGAAACTGGCTGGCAGAGGCACCTTTCCCAGGAAGGGGATATCTGCAGGGAAATAGGGTGCTCTCCAGGGAAAAGAAGCAGCACCTACTCCCCACAGAGAAGCTGAATTCTTCAAGTAAATATATGTTTACAAGAGGGGAAAGAAGTATCATGGAAAAGGGCAGGTTCAGGACAATGCAGATATTCCAGACAGAGAGAGAGTAGGAAGTAGTTGATAAGATTTTCAGTGTGAAGATTGCATTTTCCTGTTTCCTCACAGGCAGTGGGAGTATGGGTGTCTGTGAAGAAACAGGCAACCCACTGGATGCTAGACACTCCTGCAAAGATAGATGTACAGAGGACAGCCAAGCTCCCTGCCTAGGAAGGTGAAGCTCTAAGGAAAGTCTGGTGTACAAAGGCCATGCTTTATCCCCTTCAGGGGGATGGAGAGACAGAGCTGCAGAGATTGTGCAGGAAAGCTGGGCTGTGGGGAATTTGCATGTGATGCTGCATGGAGTTAGCATGTCAGGGAAGTCTTTAGTGGGGCTCTCAGTCTCCCCAGAAGCAGTGGGGTGGTTTAGTCCACAGCGTTTGGGAGCTTGGTCCATGAAGGATGTTACAGTTATAAAAACGGATTGAAAATGCTTTGAAGTTTAGTTTGGATTTGAAAGTTGTATTACCCGTCCTAGCAGTAACTTTTAATTGTATCTCTGGAAATTGGTAAAATTGTCAGTCTGGCTGGGGAGGCATTGATTAAAACCTGAGAAAAGAAACAACAGAGAATGTGAGAAGAGCTGAAGTGAGAGAGAATTACTTACCTCAGCTGCTCTGCACTCTACTTACCTCCACTGTGCTGTCCGAGACCTTCTCCCCCAAATCCTTCTTGCCTTTGAAATAAAACAAAAGATCTCACTCATGAGGCCTGCCCCTCTAGTCAAGAGCTGGCCCTCACACTGTGGAGTGGAGAGTTAAAGGGAGAGGTGCAAGTCCAGACCCTCTTGCAACATCTTAGCTGCTAGTGGGGTGGGTTTTACCTGTTCAGGGAAGAAAACTGGGCCAGGTTCTTCAGAAGTTAGCCATGCTCTATCAGTAACACCTCTTTACCAGGTGTTAGAGCTATAGATTGGGTAATGAGACTTCAAGGGTTTTTCTAGGGTATTTGAAGAATGTATATGCTCTCATATTTCCACTATTTGGCCAAGGCTTAAGGATACAAAACTGAACACTTCTTCTTGCAGTTATTCTCACAGGAATCAGTGAGAACACATTTGCAAAGGCAGCACTTCTTGACCAAGAGAAGCTGGGTGCTGGGTACCCTCTTACCTGTTGGAGAGCCTTGCTTAGACTGCAGTTCCATCTGGGCTCCATTGGTCCTTAAGGAGAGAGTCTTTGTCCCTTGCTGTTTCTCCAGTTCCCCTGCAAAACAGACATATGGAAATAAATGAGGAGAGGGATGGAGGGAAGGTCATCAGCATACTGAAGGAGCAAAATGGGAAGTGAGCAAGGAGAATTAATGCAAGAAAATCACAAGTGAGTGCCAAGAAGGGAGAGAGGAGCAGCCAAGAAAAATCAGAAACTGGAGAGGATTTGACATGTGGAGAAACTTATGTATCTCCATAGGACCTTCTACATATGACCTACATTTATACAGGATTGGCTGGTGCTGCACAGATGGGGACCACTGAAGCTGAGCTTCTTTGGCTCATCAGTTTGTACATGGAAAGGCCATCAAAGGCTACATGGCCATCTTGTCTGTGTAAGGCCACAGACTGACACAGGTTGCTTGCCCTGTTAAAGGTACGAGATCTATCCCAGCTATTTACAGATCATATTTGCATAGTCAAAGGAGTATGGGACAGAGAAGAATCTCCTGGGTGTGACAGTCTAAGCTTCCCTATTCCAGGCCACTGTATCACACTCCCTGTTTCAGAAGCATCAGAAGTAGGTAAGTCTTTCCATTTCTCCTGCTGGCCAGTGATCACAGAGCCTGACTGCTTTTTCATCCTATCAGTGAACCCAGGAACAATCCTGTGCAGACTTGTGCTGCTCATCCTCTTTGTCCCTATTCCTGAAGAATTCTTCCTTTACCCTTTCTCCCTTGCAGTCACATGCAGTGGGATGGCACTGGAGTGTGAATTGTAGGAGAGACCCTTACATTCAATTCGTATCTGTTCCAGTTCTGTCACTTCTGCTATTGACTCTTTCAGGTCTTCCACAAACTTCTGCATTTCCTCAGCACCCAGAGCACAGAAGTGTAGTACCTGTTTCTTCTCTGAGCCTGAAACTGGAGTCACCAGTGTAATGCCATGGGGATAATCTGAAAGAAGATGTGTCAACAAAATAAAGAGGTGTTATGCATTCTTGATGGAGTAGTAGGTTGTTTTGGTAGGTCTGAAGGACAGAGAGCTTTCAGCATGAGTCCAATGGAATTCCACACCCAGAGTCTGTCACACTGTCAGCAGTGGGAACCTGCAACACTGCAGCCCTCCAGGAGAACAGAAGGACCAAGCTGCAGCAGCAAGGCAAATGTCACCAGCACCACAGTGCTGCCAAAACCTGAGAACTCTAGCTCTTAGTTACTCTTAGCTCAGCACTGGCCCTGGGAACCTGAGTATAGCTTCTTTTTACACAAGGAATGTAAAGCCTTTCTCAATCTGTGGAAGAGTAAACAGTGTTTATGAGGCCAAAGACACTTTTTCTCCTGTGGGAGATGCAGCAGGAGAGGTTGTCTTCTGGGGTCAAAGCCATTGCATCCACAGTGGCAAGACTTGTCCCCAGTCTCTCCTTTCATCTGCAGAGAACACAGGAGGCGTGTTGGCACAGCATGGGTGGGGAGCTCGTGGCACTGTGCAGAGAGAATGGTAAAGGGAAAGATGTGTGTTTGTAGGTCTCTGCTTAGTACTCCCCACAGGCAAAACACACAGGAATGTAAATGAAAGGCCATGCCCAGAGAATGGAAATATAACAGGAAAGGCCTTATGTTTTAAGGATCAGGTTTGTGTGCAGGGAGGTGATGACTGGAGATTTAGCCAACAGAATCAGGAGAACACGAGAGTGCAGAAAACTTGCCACACTTTTGACTGGACTTCCTCTATCATTTGCTCAATGGCTGGTGGTTTCAATCCTTTTCCTCCTTTTCTTTCACATTCCTCTAAATTTAATTTCTGTCTTCCCCTGTCCTGCTTTCACTTTTCCTCCATTGCTCCTACATCTGCCTGCATTCCCTGGGAAGCCTTCCTTTATCAGCCTTCCTTTATCAGTCTTTTCCAAACAAGCCAAGGCCTAACCTGTCATTTTCAGCCAAACCTCAGTTCCCCCTGTTTGTGTGCCAAGCCCTTTTCCCACCCTGTGTCTGTCTCTCTCACCTGTTCAGATCCCAAGGTCTTTGTGACATCTGCTTTTCTGTCTCTTCAGGGGATACACAACAGGATGCCTTTGCCAGAAGATCTTTGGGCACTGCCAGGACAGCCATGCTACCTCTGAGAGCTGATTCCAGCTCTGATTGTGCCTCCTGGGGATGCTTTAGTTCACCCAGGGATGTGGGAGCCTCTGCATGCTGCAGACTAGGGTGTTGGGAGAGTGACTCACACTGCCAGTGGAGTAGAGGAGGGATGGAAAAAACTTAGTATAGCCACAGTGCTGCTACATTTTGCCTTCCTTGCAGAATGTTCTCTCACAAAGCCCCAGGGGCATCAGCCATGCTTGCCTGGGACTGCTGTACTGCCCCTGTGCCTGTGCCAGCAGGAAGCCTGCCCGTTTCTGGAGCTCCTCCATGGCACAACCAGCCCCAGTCATGACACATCATGGCTCTATTCCCAGACCATCAAGGTCAGGCTGACTAGGGCTGGCCTCCTGCCATGCTGTGGTGGGTGCTGTTCCAAGGGCTCTGCCTTTGCCTTGGGAAGCTATCAGCACAGCATGGCACTGTGCAGGGAGGTGGCAGCAGCACCTGAGCCTCTGCCAGCATCAGAGGCAGCAGTGGGGGTTGTGACTTTGGGCATGAGAGGAGAGGGGCTAAAGCTGGCAGCAGCAGTTCTGTCAGCAAGATTCTGCACCTTCAGTTGGCTTCTGGGAGCTCAGTAGGATGTAAACGGGGATTGATTCCCCAGTCTTCACCACTGGTGTTGTTCCTGCCACCATGACAAGCCAGATCCTTCAATGAGACCCTTCTGCAGATGCTCAGACCTAGGAGAGGTACCAGGAGCTTCTTCTCCTCACAGTGTACCTGAAGAGTGATCTCCTTGGCACCAAGCCTCAGCTTTCTCTCCTCTACTTTTAACTCTGATAGAATCTCTCTCCTAACACAAACTCACACAGCCCCCTCCTTCCTTCTCCTTTTCCCTGCCAAACCCCTCCAGGAAACCCAGGAGCAGTGGACTTACACTCATTCTCAAAGAGATGGAACTGCATCCCTAGCAGGCCGACTGACTTGCAAAATGTGTATGTTGAGGAGCTTTTCTTCTTCGGGCAAAGCTTGAGGATCTGTTGGAGGGAGAGAAGCATCATTGGTGCTGGGGAACAGTCAGGCAAGAACCACACAAACTGCTCAAAGCAAAAAAGCTTTCTGCAGGCTCTGTTAAGTGTACATGGGAGCAATGTTTGGTGAATGACTGGCTCTTGCTGGAGAGCTGCCTGGAATGCTGCACTTGTAACAACACTTCTGGAATCCTGTAGGCATCACCCTGGGCCCGCTCAGCCCTCTCCCAGAGGTGCTGGCTTTCTGACTACCACATTTCTGACTTTGAAAGGGTAATTCTCTTCACCAAAGAACAAATCAAAAGGCAAAGGGAAGCCTGTCATAAATACCTTAGAGCTGGGAACATGAGCATATGAGAATGCTGTGCTGCCCTTGTACCTCAGCACTAGCTCTTATGGATCTGGTTTATCCCATGAAGTAGAGGGACAGCAAGGAGCAGATCCTCTCCCCAGGTTCACAACTGTGCAAATGGCTGCAGAGGGATAGGTGGGTAAAGCTCTCTTATCCTCTCCTTCTACAAAAGGGTTTGGGTTCAGTCTTGTGTCTGCTACAGCCACGGTTTCACTTTGTCATTAAATTCAGCAAACTTCCATTTTGTTTGGCCTCTTTCCAGTCTCAGTGTAACTCTGCTCTCCTGTATCTGCCTAATTCCATTGCTGGGGCAGGACACTCTCAAAAATCCTCTACACATTTGGAGATCTGGTAAATACTATCTAGTCTGCTACAGCCTTTTCCATGTTAGAAGGCAGTGATTTTAAAGTGTCTGGCAGGAAAGATTTAAAGTGCATGAAAGGGCTCTGCCTACTACAGTACAAACAGACAAAGAAGTGAACCTCCCTTTCATGCCTCAAAGGCATGAGAGAGAGCAATGACATTGCTTGGATGGCTGTGGGATGTGACAGTTTGTTTTTTCAAGGGTTACTGGAGTTTTAGATTTAGTAGGTTTTTAACAGTGAAGGGTCCAGAGCTGTGTCTTACAATGCTGATAAACTGGGAGCTGTCCTTAGAACAGGGGGAAAATGGATGCTGTGGGCTGGGTTGAGATTTGCTTACAGAAACCAGGGCAGGTTTTATTATGGCAGTGCCTAATTGCCAAAGCACACTCACCACCAGCAGGTCATTGAAGAGGAAAACTTCCCGTTGGTGAGCTGCCTGCTTCTGCACCTTGTTGACATCGGTCACCTCGTACAGGCGGCTGCAGCACACCAGCCGGCGGTGGGGCACCGACAGGACCTGCAGGGAGCACACAGGGGCATGCAGGGGCTGAAGGGGGGCCACTGTGGGTCTGTCCCACCCTCACACTGCACAGCCCTGCCCAGTGACACCATTGCACCCACTCTGCCCAGACAAATCAGCTCCTCACCACCACTCCTCGCCATCAGTAACAGGGAACAGCCTTTGTGCTCTGGGTAAATCAGAGGGCAGGCTAAGCACAGCCTTCTTGCTCACACATCCTACCTCTGGCTCCCAATCCTTGGGTCACTGCTCATCCTCTCTCACCCCACTGGACATCTCCAGGTTTTTCCTGGGCTTTGAGAAATCATCCTGCTTTATTTTGGATAAGGAGTATGTACGATTTTGCACTACAGATTGGTTACTGCCAAAGAAGCTGTCTGTGCATTTGGGGATCTCTTAACCCCAGCAATTTTTAGGGAATTCGTTAGAGACAGATGGATAAAATTGTTTTCTGTCACTTTGCCTTTCACTGCCTACACCCTTAAAAGGCCTGAAAGTTTGAAACACTGCAGAGCTATCAGTTGAGCACTGGCAGGCAGGACCTGCAGTAAAATTCATGGACAATTACTGCACTAGATGCTGTAAACTCTGGCCAAGGATATCCCTCAAAATTAGGAAGGAATGAGATAGCAGGAAATAAAGAGTTTGGAGAAAAAGGAGTAAATTTGTAGAGACAAGCAAAGAAAGTATTACATAAGAGAAAAAAGGCATAGAGGAAAAACACAGAAAAGAGGGCAGGGAGGGAGGTGGGTGCCAGCAGGGTTATGGGTGCTCACCGTTTTCATTCCAACTATGGACTTCTCCACTTTGGTGACATAAGTTACATGGTCCTCATTAGATTTTAGCTCTTTCTGCTGGATCCTCTCATAGATCCCCACCACCAGATCCCGAGGGATGTCAGCACCGTCGTCCACCCCTGCCAAACATAGAAAATGTTGGGCAGGCCACTCAGAGAGAAAAGGAAAGGGAAGAACCAGTGGTCCCTGGCAGGTCCCTATTGCCTCTGCACTGTGCCATGCTGGGAAGGCTGAAGGGGAATAGCAATTTTAGGCTGTCTCCTTTGTTTCTCTAATGCATCTAATGCACCAGCAGGAGAGACTGACAGCTCTAAGGCCAATGCAGTTGATTTCATTATTCCATTGCTCTGCATGGTGGCTCCTTTCCATGTGTTCCCTAAGGTTTTATAGCCACAATTTCACATTCATTTATCTTGGGCCACTCAGCAGCAACCCCTGCATTGATTTTGTATCACCAGCAGTGCTAGATGTGGAGAAGGCCTATGATGGGATTCAGCAGCTCCTCCTGCCAATGCAAGCATCAGCTCTCCTTGTCTGCTTGGTGACCTCCACCATTTTCCTTCTCTGTTTTCTCCTAGGAATAATACTTTCCTGCTGTTCTGTTTGTAGTATCTCTGCCTTGACCCTGCCCCTTTCCTCTTTTACATCTCCTCAGATTTTTCTCCAGATTTTTTTTTTGCTGACTGACCCTTCAGAGCCTGGCAGAAGAGGTTTTCTTCACCCTTCCCTGAGCCAAACACTGCAAACCAAGCTGCCAGTCCTTCCTCCAAACTGAATTCCTCCAGTCATTTTTTATAGATTTTCTCTGCATTCTTTCCAGCTCCCTGGTCTGAGATGTACTATCCTGAATGATGCTGGTGAGGAACTGCTGAGAAATGGAAAGGCAATGAGATGTCCTGGCTCCCTTACCTACATCCTTGCAAAGGTATCCCAAACTACATTTCAAACACAGGCTGCTGAAGCTGCTGGCCTGGGCATTGCCCTGTGGATGAGTCTGGATTGAACCATCTCCCCTTGTCTGTGATAGGGTGACATTCACTCACTCTAATGAGTTGTGGTGTGTTGCACACTGGAGTTGAGTGACCTTCATGCTGATATAATTCATTGTGGTGTGAACAGACAGATTTTAAGGCAACTCTAACTGTAAGTTAACGTTAAAAAAAACCCTCTTTTTTTAGTGCTATCAATTGTAATACTAAAGGGGATGATGGCAGGTAGCAGCCCCATTCAGTATCTGTGGAATTAACTTGAAAGAGGGCCTCAGTGTCACATTATACCAGTCTGAAGCAGGTGACAAATTTGTGGAAGGTGTGGACACTTTCTGAACAGCCAGCAGGACAAAGAAATAAGTCAAAGGAACCCAGAAAAGTAAAAAATCTTCAGAAAAGACAGGAATTCATGCTGGAAGAACTTTGAGGGAGCTTTATCTGAATTGCAGATGTGCAGGAAGAGAAACTTGTAAAATGGCTGACCTAGGATGACCTAGGAGTGAATATGGCTGGGAAATTAGACAATAATTTGTCTAGACATGATGTCAAAAAGGCCAAACAATACTAAGCTGCATTAGTAGATCTGAAAATAAGAACAAGGCAGTAGCTCTATATATGAGTATGTTGTGACCACATCTGAAAAAGTGCTTTTAACAACCTATTACCAGGATGGAGAGGACCGACCTTGAAAACAGAAGAAAATCGATTTGGGGAACTGATGTATCAGAAATTGCAAAGAGGTAATGTATGCATGAACTCTGTCATGCCTACAGTTACTATAAGTAATTGCTGGCAATTAAGAAGGGGAAGATTTAGCCTGAAAAAAAGGAAAATGTGTTCATAGCAGCAAGTAGGACTTGTTTAGCACAACCCAGCACAGTCTAAGAAGGATGGAGCTGAACAATAGGAAAATGTAATACAATGAACTTTTTCCAAGCAATGAGATATCTTAAAAGACGAAGCCATCTCTCAAAGGAAAATGGTTGGTTTCTGAGAAGGTTGGACAGCTTTCTGCAGAAAACAAAGCTAATTAGAATTTCCCTTCCCCAGCACCCTAGAAGGCATCTCAAAGGGCCTTCCATGTCGGGCCCACAGACAAGCAGCAGAAGACCTGGAGAAAGGCAGTTCCACAAGGTTTTTCCTGCCTTCATCTAGGCAGAATTTAGAAAAGCAAGAGGGCAGAAAAAAAACAAAACAAAAACCACTAAGGCAGGACCCTCACCTCTCAGATTGCGAATGAAGTCCTCCAGCATCATCTTCCTGTCAGGCTTGATGTTGGGGCTGTACATGTCCGTGTTGAGGAGGATGATGGCAAAGGCCAAGATGAAGATGGTGTCCGGGTTGTGAAACTGCTGGACCACATCTGGGTTACACATGCAGTACCTCTGGCTGCAGCAGGAGGGATGCACACACTTAACATGGAACATGGGAGCCCTCTGCTCCAGCTTAGCAATGGCTTCATCACAAGCAGATCACATTCCTCCTTTCACTACAC
>VZTT01007305.1:1188-18261 GCA_013400855.1 Buphagus erythrorhynchus
CTCAACAATCATTGCAAAGTTCACTGAATCTTCCCTCCCCTTGTTTATCAGTTAACTTTTAGTTTGCACACTACATATGGCAAGATATTCTTAGGAAAATGGTGTTCAGCACCTCAAGATTCGTACAAGAAATTGCTGGGAAACCTCACAAACATATTTTCCTGACAGCCTGGAGGTCAGAACAGAATCATTACCAGGTTCCTCACTGCCTCCTGTCCAACAAGCACCTTTTGTGCTGGAGCCCAGCTCTCAGCTCACACAGCCCACAGAGCTGTTGCTAAAACTGCTTTTTATCTCCACTACACATTAATATATCTCCTTATTTAGGATTTATCAGGGGGGATTTTGTTATTTTCTGGAGAAAGGCCAAATATGTTTTTCAGTTGGTGTGTGAGCTGGGGCAAGGAACAACAGCTGCAAAAGTGTTTTTTTGCCTTGCTGGCTGACACTGTACTTTTGTTCCCCACAGCTCACAGAGAGCCTTGTTGAACAGAATACAGAACACAAGACCTTTCCTCATATTCCCTTCTTGTGACTGCCCTGAGGACTTAAAAATGCCATCAACCTGTCGAGGCTTAATAGGTTATCAGAGTCATCTGAGATGTCTGTGCATTTGTTCTTATCCCAGGGCAAATGGCAGGGGATACAAATTATTCCAGACTCCCCTCACTGACAGCCTTGCACCAAAATAAATGAGCTCCTCCAGCCCAGGGGCTGTAAGCACACACTGTAACCACACAGCTGAAATGGGCACGGCTGTGGATACCCACAGCTGAGAACATTACCTGGTGCTTCATCTGTCATTTCAGAGAAATGGGAGCTCTTAGGGCACAAGTCACCTGTCAGGTCTGAAAAGTCTATTTAGGGCAAGATGAATAATGCCCAGCAAGCAGCTCTTCCCTTCCCATTATCTATGCAGAGAAACCAGGCAAAAAGCTCAAATGGCACTGTGGTCATCTGGCCTGGTGAATCTCACCCATTGTCACTTTTTAAATCACCTTAATTGAGTGTCTGACATTTAAGCTGGCAAAGAAAGAAGAGAAAAAGTGATGTCACACACTGCCTGTGCTTGGAGTTAATACACCAGCAAGGACTGGGTAGACAATCTCCATGGTTTCTTTATCAAGTTACTGTTCCAGGTGTGGTTTATAAATACAGCCATGTGGTATAACCAACAGATTTCAGGGTGTTAAGTGGATTCTAAGAGTCATTCTGATTTTAAAAAGTACCTAAGGGACACACATCACAAGTGAAGAACAGGTAAAATGTCAGAACTTGGAAATGTCTGTCAGTAAAGGATTCCTATTACACAGGATATCTGTGATTTTTTTCAGAAATTCATGTTGGTCCTGGTGCTGTTGAAGATTTCCTACCACTTTTTTGGGTATAGATAAAATGATGCGTGACAATGAGGACAGATGAAGGCAGGACAGCAGTGCCCAAAATTTTCCTTTTGATGCTTGTCACAGAAAACCATCTTCCTTTCCATGCCCAGGCCTGTGGTCTACATATTGACCACATCCACATCTGAGATGAGGACATGGAGAGGATATTTGGATAATTTCCTTCATTTTTTCCCAAAAGTGGACACCAGGAATGCAGTCCAAGCCCTTACCAGAGTGGCCCAGAGTGCAGGCTGATTCCCTGATGGGAACAGCCAATATCTGGTCTAGCAGTGCTGGTTTCTTTTGTAACAAGAGACAATTTTGCATCATGGACATAAAATATATTTGAGGCTTTCTCCTCCACTATTCCTCTCAAGGAAAGAATGTGGTCAGTTCAGGGTCTCATTAAACTGTTCCTTTGGTGATAAATGTTAATTAAATTTTAGCACCCAAGGTATATTGTTCTCTGGGGAACCCTCTTACCTATTGCCTGATGTCCACAAACCTTAGAAAATCATGAGATTTAGTCCAGTTCTTCAAAACTTGTCTCTATGCCTGACTTAGGAACCCCTTGGGAATTTTAAATCCTCCAAAGGATCTTGCTGATCCTTCTGGCAATGAGTAGAGAAGTCTCCCCGTGCCTTCTGGCTGGAAACTTTTGAAATTCAGCCCAATCCTAGCTATTTTTGCCAGGTGAAGCTGATTTAAATATCCAATTTGAAATAGTGGCAGTGGTGTACAGAGGGGAAAAGAAGCTGTGATTAAGCCTGGTTTGAAGCATGGAGTGCCTGGTGAGCAGGAAATCCAGCTTGAACTGAAGTTTGTGGCAAGTTTTCCTTGCAGGATAAATTGTAATTTGATTGATCTGAAGTTGAACAGTCTGAATGACTGACCTGGCATATTTTTTATAGTGTTTTCCAGGTTCTATATTCTCTGTGTGTCAGATGCCATGTAATTAACTATTTCTTGCATCTATAACTGTCTGCTGCTAGGAGGTACTGCGGTAACATAGAGTAGCTGTGAAAAAGGAGGGGATAATTGAACGGTCCTATGTCAAAGAGAAAGATAAAATCATCTGCTGTGCTTGTGGGAACAAAACAATTTCTGTTAGTGCTCAAGTGTGTTTGCAGAGAGCATATTTGAAATTTGTAAACAGAATTATTCCCCGAGGAAAAGACATGCTAAAAGCTCTGTTCTCTGTGCAAGGAACCAAAATGCAGAGCAGCTCCCCAAGACATCCTGAACTCTGATGCCTGTGTTCAAACCTATGGAAAAAATGCTTGCACAGAAAGTGCAGACTTAGAATCTCTCACAGATGTGATCTGACAAATAAATTCATTCTCTGGACTGTTTGCACAAAGCAAACATGGCAGGAATATCAGGATAAACCAGGGTTTATTTAAAACCAGGAGTAAATATTTGCTGAACATCTCTTGCATTTTCGTAGATAAAAGGATCAAAAATAAAAACAGTATGTACTCGATCTGCTCTGCTGTTTAAAGATTCTCCTTATTAATAAGTCTACTTATTTTTAGTATTGCTAGAAGTCTGATTTCCATGTTCTGTGTGCACCCTGAAATAAAATGTTCTAACCTTTGGCTTATGCATCATTCCTGCAGGGGAATAAAGGTTTTTCGCAGCATAACAATCTCAACTTTTTCACCATTCCTGAAGCACTTCACAATTTAGGCTTGTCAGCTGTTGACACTGAGGCAGCAAAATGCTGCTGTTGTGGGTGGGTGTGGAATCTGAGCCAGCTGTCTCCCACATCCTCTCTTTAAAGTGATGAACAGGGAGGGAAACAGCCCTTTGAGCACTGCAGTTCAGTGGCATGAGGTCCCCCAGATGTCAGGACAAGGTGATGTCTTCTCACAGCACAGCCATGGCTGCACACACAGCAGTTTCCTGAACAGGAGCTGTAACTTCTCCCCCATTCGATTTTTTTGTCTGGACTCTGGTGTATTTTTGTTTGGGTGAGCAGCTGCCTTTGGGTTGGTTGGTAGTGATCACCCCACACACACCTGGGATGGTGCTACCCCAGAAACCACCAGCCTCAGGAATTGTGGAATCATCTGGGTGTAAAAGGCCTCTAAGATCACCAAGTCCAACCTTTCACCACTAAACCATACCTTCACCTGCCACATCCCACATGTCTTTTGAACACTTTCAGTGCTGGTGACTCCATCACTTCCCTGGACAGCCTCTTCCAGCTCTTGACAACCCATTTTGTGAAGAAATTTTTCCTTATAGCCAATCTAAACCTCTCATGGCACAGCTTGAGGCTGTTTCCTCTCATTCTTTCACTAATTTTCTGGAAGAAGAGACCTCCTGTCAGGGACTTTTGGAGAACTACAAGGGCTCTGCTGAGCCTCCTTTCCTCCAGGATGAGCCCTCCCAGTTCCCTCAGCTGCTCCTCGTCAGGCTTGTGCTCCTTTGACCATTTCAAAAGCTGTTTTATTTCACTGCCTTCTTTCTGGATTCCTCAGTGTCTCAGAAGTTTTGTTAACCTGTCAGATGTTCAATGAGGAGAGAGTGATGAATTGTCACTTATTGCCTCTCAACTGCAGGAAAGAAGCCATTTCTGGTACATTTACATATCTATTTGCAGGATTCTGGTTTGTGCTGCAGCTTTGATAATATTTATATACAGGACCAAATCATATCAGAACCCTTCTTATTTGGTAAACAACACCAGAAAATAAATTAGATTGAGAAATGGAAGCGATTGCTCTGAGAGATACTAATGTGATTCTAAAAAGATTTGATAAAAAAAAACTGTCAATTTAATTTCTTCCTTCAAAACTATCAGTGTTTTATGGAAATGAGCACAGCATTTCAACAGGGCTGTAATGGCTGGTCAAGTAAGGGTCTGGCTGAGGGAGCAATAGTTCACTGTTCATCCCAGGAGCTTTGGGACTGCAATTCAAATCACTCTCCTGTCAGATTTAGGCCAGGGACTTGTACTCACACTCCTGTGTCACCCAGGTGTGCTGCTGCTGATTTATCCTTTAATCAGTCAACACCATCTAAGAACTCTTTAGTAAAATAATTCTTTTTTCTGCCATCCACTCACTGTCCTATAGACTCTCTCTGCTTTAGCTTTTTGCTTATTTTCAGCCACACAGTTTTCATGTTAGCTGAATAAAAACAATAAAACAATTATCAGACATAAAAGAACAGCTGTACCACTGCCCAGGAGAGAGGATTGTGTGGGGATGTGTGTGTCTGAACAGGCTGGCAGTAATAGAGAAATGACAGCTCTTCTCCCAGTCAGTCACAGCTCTTGGAAATATAAAGACTCAATACCCAGGAAACAACATCCTGGTTTCATAAACACATTCACAACAGGGAAAAAGCTCTCTGGGAGGAGGCAAAATGAGGCTTCCATAGGCACTCACACATGGACAGGCTGCTGTTGCTGGTATTATCACTGCAGGACCCTGCCAGCACCCTGGAGGGAAATTTGTAAGGAGATCTGCTGCAATAATCCTGCACCAGGCTCAGGTTTGATTAGCAGCCACTCTGGCCTGTCCAACGAGGCCAAGAACTGCCAGCTCTTTAAATTGTATGACACTCCTGCCTTTGTGAGTGCAGGGAAAGCACAGCAGGACAGGAGCTGGGAGCTGCACCTCCTCTGGGACTGCTCTGAGCATTTACACAAAGGCAGGTGGGGCAGGACAAGGAGAGCAAAATCTCCTGTCTGGTGTCAGCTTGGGGTCACTGCTGGTCCAAATTCTTCACCCAGGGCTGGTCAGCAGCCATGGGGCTCTCTGATGCTACAGCAAGTGTGGAGGCCACCACAGACACAGCACTCTGCTGATGGAACCCAGTGCTGCAGGGGATTGCCTACAGCTATAGAGCATGGGATTATCTACAGGTGCCTGAGCAGGGCTATTGTTTTCCCCCACTGATGCCCAGAGCAGCAGTGTCAATAACTAAAAAAGTGGTGGACAGCTCATTTTTAATGAATATTGCAAAACAGCCCTGACAAAAAAAAAAAAAAAAAAAAAAAAAAACCATCCTGGTGTTCCTACCCATGGCAGAGGGATTGGAACTAACTGCCTGATCTTTTAGGTCCCTTCCAAACCAAACCATTCTGTACTTCTGGGATTAGTAAGGGCCAAGTAAACCCAGCACCTCTCACAATAAGTGACAGAAAACATCACACACAAGAACACCTCCCTCTCCAGCAGGATCTAGTGGCTTGGAACAGAAAACAACTGCTTGTTCCTCAATTAAGACTGTTTCTTAGGAGCAGGAAAGCTCCTTACTCAGAAAAGACTATTTAGTGCTAATTTCTCCTTTCAGTTTGTAAACGTGGCTCTTTGCAATCCAAGGATAACTCATGTGAAGAGTCATCCTCTTCCAAGGGGGACACAGAAACCTGCCAGGGCCTCTCAGAACAGGCTGGTTCCTCCATGCCATATATCACATTCTGGCACAAACTGCTGGGGTGCAGGTTGCAGGCTGGGTGTTACTTTCTGAAGTGTTTTGATAGGAATTTCAGGGAGGTGGAAAGGGGAGAAGAGAAATGAGAAATAACTGTTGGACCAGGGCAATTTACAAAGAGAAACTGGAGAATAAATCACTCATCTAAGGGTATTTGTTCACTGTTGATGAATGTGTTACAATTCCCTTCATGCTCTCTTTCCCTGTATTGCCCTGATCAAGTTATGCTTGACCTTCTTTGTCTTTTTCAGCACGACATTGACTGTTTCTATTTTTATTGATCCATATAATCCCTTCATGGACTTGGTGACATTAATATCCTCAGGGGTCTGTCTGGGTTCCAAGTCACTGAGCTGTTTTCCTTTCCCTTTCCCATCTGTGCACAGCAATGGCATTGCTCCTGACAATTAATTCAATAATCCACTGGATTGAGGAACGCCTTTCCAAGAATCTTGTGTGAAGTGTCTTGTAAAAACATCAGGCTTGATTAGACTTTCAAACTGAGCATTCTGAGCTGACAGTGAGCTTTGTGGTTTAGCAAGTACAAACGAATATCTTGATTTAACCTGCCGAATTTAGAGCTGAAAGACTGTTATGAAACTATGAAAGAAACTAGAAAGATATCACTTGTTTTTTAATCCACAGGATTGGGAAGATTGTTTAGTTTAAACGATCAGCCTACTGATACAGGGCATAATTTATTGAAATAGGGACAGATCCAAGGTTGGGATAAGTGTTGGGACATTTAGATTATTCAAACTTGGCACTGTTTTATGACCAGTAGAAAATCTGAAGAGAAGAACACAGCAGAAACACTTTCTCCTCTCGATTCAAGCACTTTTGGGTAGTAGTTAAATACTGCCACAAAAATAGGGTTCAGAGCCCAGAAGATCCCTGGGGGTGGATGTCTGAGTCTCACATGGCAAGGGGAGGCAGAGGATTATTCCCCTTGGATTCTTTCTAGAATTAAATATCCAGGAGGGAAAAAACTCCCCTGACTTCAAGGTCTGTTAAGGTTTCCACTTCAAGCTTTGCACAATGCTTGGCTCGTAAGGTAATTGGAGCAACATCTGGAGCACAGCTGTGTGCCTGAACCATCCTGACTGTTCTCTGCTTTGCTTCAGTTCCTCAGAGAGCTCATTCCTTGAGTTGGGGCTCATTCTTCATTCCTTGTGTTGGGGCTCTCTCCTGATGCTCAGCTGAAAACAGCCTGACTTTACTCCTGGTGAAACCAATGCAAAAGGTGTCATTTTTCCACCTAACTTTATTTTGTGCTACTGTCACCATAGTGGTGAAACATCCTCTGCATAGCACCAGCAGGAAAAGCAGTATGTGACTCTGACTGGAGCTGGAAAGGAGCTGTGATGCCTGGATCTGCTGCTGCACCCTCTGTTTTAGGATCTTCAGCTTCCTTTACTTCACAGAATTTACCTCAAGCTGCTCCTGGGCAAAGGAGGAAGGACAGATTTAGACTGTTTAAAGCTGCCTTTCTAAAAATAAACCCACTAAAGCACTCACCATGAGGGTCCTGCAGCTGCTGGGATTTCAAGGAAGAATTTGAAAGTTTGGCTCCACCTTCAGGGTCAAAAAGCCTCGTGCTGACACAATGGGAAATGCAATGGTGAGGGAGGATCCTATGGCAGGGACAGGCAGGCAGTGTTCCCAAACACACACTGCTATTTTTAAAGGAGAGCTGCCTTATGAAACAGATGACTTAGTGCTGCAGTCTCAAACAGGAAGTGTGAATGTGTGTTCTGCTATCTGGGCAAGCAGGAAGATTATATTAATGATTATTTTTTAAATGGAGAGACAGTGAATGCTGTCACCAGGCTGGAAGGGGTTGTTAGGATAGAAGAGCATCATCGAGTCAAGGCATGAATATCCTGGATGGAAAAAAAAGAAACAAAAACAATCCCTAAATCTCCTCAAAATTTCATGGCTATTATATTTCCATTACAAACTCTGAAAACCTGATCAAATAAGCTTTCTACTTCTCCCTGGCTGGGACACTATACGAAGCCATCAGTGACTCATGATTAATTACAGAAATTCTGTGATAACTCTGTGCTACCCACACCTGTGGAAGAGAACATGAATTTCATGCCACACCACAATTCAGTGCTGTCAACTCACACCCTGCACTATGAGTACCCAAACACTTCAGTTGTTTCTCCAGATTCTGTAACAAAACCACTGGAAAGAAACTTAGTGAAGAAAACCCTCAGAGCCCTCCATATTTACTTTTTTTTTTTTTTACCTTGACTGGTTATGGAGAGAGTCTTCAACACTTGGTGCAAGAAAAACAGAAATTCCCTATAAATACATGGAGAAACCTGAAAATAAGCATCTTCAAACCCTGCCTTTTAGAAGATTTTTCATGGTTTCTAAAAATTTAGCACTGACAAGATCAATTTTTAAAAGCACTTCTGATCTGGGTATTTACCAGAAACTGCCCAAGAAACAGAGAGTGTTAAAGCCCAGAGGTGGTTTAGCTTGCTGTGCCTGATAATAATAACAATAATTAGAGTCAAGTTTAGCTTAGCCCAATGAGTGAAACTTGGCAGTAGGTTTTTTTTGGGTTGGTTTGGGTTTTTATTTCTTTGACATTTTTTAAGTCTTTTAAAAAGCCTTTTATAGGCTCTCCAGCAATGTATGCAAAGCCTGATTTATGATGCACAATGGAAGAAGGAAAAAAACCAATCTACTCTTTTTTTTTTTTTTTTTTGTAGTTATTTCATTACCTGCTGGGTCCTCAGTAACCCTCATTGTGATCAGTATTTCAGAGGTGTGATAATTTCATCCAAGCAGAAGTCCTGGCTCCATATGGCATTTTCTGCAGCAGCAAGGATGCTTTGTGCTCCCTCACTTTTCATTTCCTCATATCAGTTCAGTTGCACTCTCATGGAGCTGTTACAACTCAACAAACCAGATTCCTAAATCAACTGAGGTGGGGAAAAAACAACCAACACAGGTAAATCTTTGTTCTGCCTGTTTCTGCCATTTCACATGTCCCAAATTTCACCTAAAAGCTCATCAGATGCACAGCTTTCAGGGGGTTGATGTAAATGGATCTTTTGACCATATACTTTAAATGCTTTGGGATTTAAACTGAAAAATACTACTTGCTGCCATGGTTCAGGCTGATTTGGCAAATATTCCTCAGCTTATCATCAGCTCCTTTCCTTTAACAGAAAAAAAACAATTAGAGACCATAATCTCTTCTTCCAGTGAGTATCAAGAAATTCAAGTTTCATTCATCTTGTTACAGAACTAAACAGCTATTTCTTGGAATAAAGGAATTATTGTCCCCTCTCAAACTGATTTCTTGTATTTGCTGCCTGTATAAGGATATTGAAATGTGACCAGCCTGAGTTTATTTAGGTAATGACTCCTGACTGAAGCAAGAGAGGGGAAAAAAAAACCTGTTAATAATAGCTATGTGTTTAACTTTTATTTTAACCTGCTGGTAGAGTAATGCTTGGCTTAAAGATCAAAAGTTTATCAGTTAGACTTATAAAAATACTTCAGAGGGGAAGCTCTAATCAGTCATTGAATGCATGCTCCTCTCCAAACTGTTCCACAATTTTGTCATCACTGTTACCCTGCAGTAGCACAAGATAATTTTTATTTCCTTCATTTATAAGTTCCTCTCTCTCCCCACAGATGAGGTTTTGGCTGGTGGGATTGGTTGCCTCAGGGATTTGGAGCTATGAGATGCTATTTAAGCCAGATCCCAAGTAATGAAAAATTGCTCCCCGTTTTGGGGAGGGTTTGGCAGTTTTTGTGATTTTCCTCCTGTGGTGCAGCTGCAGGTTGTAGCAGACAGCTCTAAAATGCCCACAGCAGGGAGCAGCTGCTTCCCAAGGCAGAGGGAGCCAGGAGCTGAGGGTGATAAACCAGACAGCAGCCCCAGGACCTCCCTGGCCCTGATCCTGCCCTGCAGCACCCCAAAGGGAGGCCAGATCAGGGATGGCACTGAGCTTCAGCCTAAAGTCCAAAACCCTCAGGCAAGCTCATGGTGATAAGTGCAAGGTTAAGACAGGAAGTCTTAGTTTTTGTCTTGGTTTGAAAGACAGGTGTCTGCTAAGAAAGGCAGAAGCCTTTTTTTTTTTTAATGGAGAATGTAAACCTTCTTCCTCCAAATTATTATAATTTTGAAATTAAGGGCCTCTTAGGCGAAGATATGGGAATAGGAATAACAGTTCTTTACTAGGAAAATTAAAATAGAAATACAGTATTACAAAGAACAAACCCAAAACACTGACAGAGTCAGTACACAACCTGACGCCCCATCAGTCAGTCAGGGTGTTGGCAGCAGTCCCATTAAATGGTGGCTGCATCCTCCTGCAGTGACAGATGTGGTTCAGTTGGAGCAGTGCTCCTGTAGAAGGTGCAGTTTTCTCTGAAGGTCCAGCGATGATGTAGAAGTGTCTGGTTTTTCTCTGGAATCCCCTGGAAAAAGGCTGCCTTGGTGTTCCAAATCTCAGTTTTTGTCTAGGTAGGAAAGGCTTGGCCCCTCCCCCTGGGTGGAGCATCTCCCAATGGGATGATGTAATTTTATCAGCCATGCAGTGGGACTCCATGGCCCATTAACAGGAGATATCCCCTGGAGGAAGGATGGGTTGTGGAAAAGATAAAGAACACTGCCCCACATGGTTTTTAGCAAATGGCCCATTAGCAGAGGATATCTCCCACAGAGGTAAGGATCACTGCCCCACCTGGTTTAACAGACAGTGATAGAATACATACTTTTGGTCACATCTTGTATTGCAACCTAAGACAGTCTTAGCCTTAGCCTTAGCCTTAGCCTTAGCCTTAGTTAAGGCTGGATCAGGTGTGGATAATCCTGTCCCTGCCATGCTGGCCCATGGTGACAAGGCAGTCCCAGGTGAAGCTGGGAGGTGTCAGAGTCCAGACCAGTGGTGTCCCTGTCCAAACACAGCTAGGACTGGCAAAAGGCAGAGATTCATCCAGCACGACTCAGGTCAAAGCTGGAGGACAAGGACTGGACACAAATGCAGGTGGTGCCCACAGGAGTGGCTGGTAAAGCCCCTCAGTGCCCTCAGGACTCTGTTTCTGTCCCCTGGCTATAAAGGGAACAGACACAAGCTCAGACACCTGCAGCTCATCAGATCCATCTCCCATCAAATCTCACATCCATGTTTTCCTGGATCTGCCTTGGTTCATAGCCTAAAATGAAACTCTGCTTCAAAGAAAACCTTTCACCCCAGTTAGAAGCAGGGCACTTTTGAAAACTGCAATACCAGTTATTCATTACTGTTTAGTTTCCATAGGAGGGTTTTACACTGAATTAGACAATCCCTCTTTTGGATCTTTGAAGATCTGTCTGCTGTTGTGTGCAGGGCAGGCAGCAACCTGAGGTCAGTGAAATCCAAGCTGATGGTGCTGAAGTGCAGTAACCAAGTAGACAAACTAGAATTTCTATCTCTGAAAAGCATTATTTAGGAAGATGGCATGAGGCCTTCATGAATATGTGACTCCTAAGTCTTGGAAAATCCAGATTTTCTTATTGTGTACTGCATCTTTTCTGATGTTTGCCATCTTTTTCTCTTGCTAAACCTCAGGAATCCATGCATTTATCTCCTTCAGGCTGTGCTATGGTGACTCTCATAGTCACCTGGGCAGCAGCTATAAAGAACATGACTATTTGTGTCTCCAGGGCTTTGTCAATTCAGTGTTTCCCAAACCAAGCTGTGTAAAATCCCAGGATAAATTCCTGTGTGCCATCCATTTCTTTCTATGAGACAATCTGCTCAAGAAGTTCCTGCATCTCCATTCCCTGGTTTTCTTACTGAAAGATTCCAGCCCCTCAGTCTTGGAGGAGATCTCTTCCATTTTGAATTTCTCCCACACTTTCCCTCACCACCACAAAACAAAATAACTGAGCCAAAAAATCAGCGTAGCCTTAAATACACTCTGAATCTGGGAAGGAGAAATGCCAGAGAATCTGTGGAATACTGCTGTTGCTCCTGATCCTATATGGAAAGCAATAACATATTTTTGTGATAGTTGACAGCAGATAGATTATGGATCTGTCTCCTGGGAAATATCTACGTTCTGCCAAGGCTGAGATATTCAGTCTAGTCTCAACTAAGCTAATTCTGGACATGGAAACAATATAGTTGTGTCAGTAGGATGTTCCACTCAGATTAATTAGCCTTTCCAGCTGACCCATCCCTGCTCCCACCGAGAGGGACGTGGCCTGGGACATGATGAGTTTCCATGACTGTCATCCACAGCTTCCCACAGACAGGAGGGCTCACACCAGGAGACAATGATGGCAGCCCCATGGGTAAAGCAAACCAGACTCAGAAGTAAAATACGCCAAATTACACAAGGATTAAATCATGTGCTCTTGCTTCATTGCTAAAATCAACCTAACTTTATGCTGGTTATTCCACTGGAGTAGCCCTGCTAGCAGCCCATACCTGATTAAGTGAAGGTGTTCATGTCCGTGGAGATTTCTGTGCAGTAACCCAGAATCCCAAGGCATTTACAGGTCTTTGTATCTTAAAACCCTTCACAAATTGTTTCTTCTATGAATTTGCCCTTGCTATTGCAATACTTAATCTGATCTTCCTTATTAAATCTAAATATTTCTGTGTTTTCTACATTTTCCTTTCTCCTTCTGGGAGCACCTAATTATGGTGAAAAATACACCTTTTTTCTGTTCTCCCCAGTTTAACGGTGAAGGAGAATTTAAATCATCTTCCCCTTTCTTAAATTAGGATATCTTGCCACAGATACACACTGAGTCCCTAGCACCTCCCACCATGCACTTTAACCATTCCACTTCTGATTTGGGAAACACACGTTTTAATTAAAACCTGAGAGGGAAATAGATTTTCTTTTTTAGTTGAAGTACTGAACGGGGAAAAAAAATTGATTTTTCCATGAGTACTAGAGAAACAAAATTCCCCGTAAAATTAAATCAACAATTGCATTAGATGTTAGGGGCATTAAAAATGTTTAATCATGATTGCCCTCATCCCTGGAAGTGTTCAAGACCAGACTGGATGTGGTTCTGAGTAACCTGGGATAGTAAAAGGTGTCCTTGCCCATGGATGATCTTTAAAGTCCCTTCCAATCCAAGCCATTCCAAAATCCTATGATCTATGATTCTATGATTTCTGCTTTCTTTTTTTTTTTAATGGGAAATAAAGTAAAAATAAAAGCTGATTTAAAATGGAAATCACACCCTGCTGCTCCTGAAAGACTGACAGGAGAATATTTCTATGGAAGCGTTCTATTCTGATTTTTCAACACGGTGTGTTATCAACTTGACATATTTCCATGATACAATTTTCTTTTGACAGGTTGACATTTCCTCATGGGAAATTCCATAGGAATGTTTCTGATGGGTTCCTTCAGATGATCTGCAGTTCTAAAAGTGAAGGCACAACTTGTGGGATGCTGAAAAGAGTTATAATAATTCTGGGGGGAGCTGGGAGCAGACTGATCATTGCATTTTGTGTTCTGCCTTAATGAATCCATAAACAAATTACAGGGCTTAAAGCAGCAGCTGACCTGGTGCCTCTTTAACATGAGACCACAGATGCTGTACAAAATCTCCTTAATGTGAGACTTAATGCCTTGGCTCTTAATGAGCATTCCCTCATTAACTGCTTAAGTCTCTGGATTTAAGCTCAGACACTGAGAAGGCAGAGTTTACTGTCAGTGTAAAAGACACTGACTGAGAGGCATTTATTCCTTGAAAACAAATGAGTAGGATTGAGACTCATCTTTTAAGCAGAGCTTCCCCACAGAGGCTGATGAGAATTCCTGCCTTTTTTGCATGCAGTGAGGGCCAGGTCTGGCTCAGTAGCTCGAGCATTTTAAAAGTCTGAAGCCATATTCTCACTGGCTATGAAAGCAGAGTAATTCCAGCAAAGCTGGCTTGCTCCAGCAATAGCACATTATTTCTCTTCTGCTTTAGATGATGTTCACACAAAGGCCTGTATTTTTGTCATTATTACAAAAAAAAAAAACCAACAACTTGTGTGCTTTTATGTCCTCTACAAAATGAATGTTTGTGCTATTGCTTGTAGTGACAATCTGTCTTCAGCCATTGAACTTTTAACTCAGACACATGAACCTGGCAGTCATCATGTCCTCAATTCTGAGACAGCCAGAATTATTGATCTTGGACCTTGAGCTATCAGAGAAGGACAGGACAGTCTGTTAGCCAGTGGACTACAAAAGGACGTGGCAAATACAAAAACAAGGGGATATTTGCTAGGTTACGCTATTTTCATTTCACAGTTGTATTCTGTGGCTTTAAAATGGACTATATTGCAAACACCATGGCATCTGAAAGTCTGGAGCCTGAAGGATTTGGAGAAGGTGGTCAGGGAACATTAGTTTACTGTTTCTTGCCTGGAAGAGCTAAGAATTGTAGAACAAAACTACCAAGGGTCACTGCCTTGGGTTGTGAAACTGCTGTGCTCACACAGACCTGTCCAGGAATGACACCTGCATTTTGTGTTGATTGCAGACAATTTGGTTTCATAACCATTTATTTCTCCCATCTGAGCAGGCAGGTGCATAATTTCAGATTTCAGGAGGGGTTTGTTTGCCAGTGGAGGTTTGTGCCACTGAGATGAGCAGAGCAGATCTGCTCAAAGGATGAATCTGAGATACAAACATTTACTAAACACATTCACCCTGATCGATTTTCCATGGCTGTGTTTCCTCAAGCTCTTGGAAAGTTTATCAGCATGTTTGTCACTGAAGTTTCCACTAACTTAAGTCACCACTGCCTGTTGCTACGTGAAATTAATCCAGACCTATTCACCTGACTGCAGACCTATTAATAACATTCTTTGCATGCTTCAGTAATCACAGACAAGCCATACATCTAAAAAGTGTTTTGGAACTACAGTCAAGCTCCCTTTTAAACCTCATTAAGATTGGATTACTTGGTTACATTAATCCTGGTGGCCTTATGCCAGTGGGCCTGACTCACAGTAGTTATTGTAACACGTTGGCCATAAGAGTACAAGAAATGGCAAATCCAAAGGTGAGACTGAGAGAAAAAGAATCACAGAGTAGTTTGGGTTGGAAGTGACTTTTTAAAGGTCATCTGATATAATCTCCCTGCAATAAGCAGGGGAATCTTCAACCACATCAAGCTGCTCAGTGCCCAGTCCAGCCTGACACTGAATAATTCCACGGATGGATTATTTGTGCCACTGTTTTGCCACTCTCATACAATAGTTCTTTCTTATCTAATCTAAATCAACCCTTCTTCAGTTTAAAGCTGTTACCCCTTGACCTGTCACTCCATACCATTGTAAGAAGTCCTTCTCCAGCTCCCTTACAGCCTTTTTAGGTACTGGAAAATGCTCTAACATCTCCCTGGAGCTGTCTTTTCTCCAGGCTGAAAGAAAAGCAGGAATTGGTCCCTGTGGCCCTTTTAGTGCCACAATGTTGTCCATAGGTCAGATGAAGTGAGGAGCCAGCACTCTGTGATTTCAGCATTCAATTATTGTGTAGCTGAGGCACACAGAGCTGCCTTTAGTTCATCTCCAATAAATTCAGTAGCTGGTGCAACTACCATGCAGTGGAAGGGAGCTTCCTGCCTGCCATCCTAGCACAAAAATATTGTTTGTGGATATAAACACCACACTTTCCATGCTTTGCAAACTGATGCTGAATTTCATGGTAACGACAGAAGCATTTTGGCTTTTTCCAACTTTATAAGCAGGGAAAGCAAAGAAGAGAGACTTAGCTTAAAACACATGTCAGCAGTGGAATGTGTGAGATTTGAATTCCTGGCTCTCATGCCCTTGACAATAAACCAAGGCAGTCTTTCTTTCATTATATGTTTTTGAGGTTTTTTTTTTCTGAATCCAAGAATCAAGATACCTGCTACTTTCTTAGTTTCTAATGATGATGGGAACTACATGTTCTAGAAAGTCTCATAGTCTTAAGTCTTGTTTTATGGGAAGAGAGAGGTGAGGGGAGGATGGCAACCAATGGGCTTCCTACACAGAGAGACTGACATAGTGTGATAATGCAGAGTATTATATCCTAATCTTCAGAAAATTTGATAAAATCTACCATTTGCATTTTGAAAATCACCTTTCAGAATCATTAGAATCATAGAATCAATTAAATTAGAAAAGACCTCTAAGAACATGGAGTGCAACCGCTAATCCAGCACTGCCAAATCATAGGCTTATAAACAAAGGGAGGAGAAATGTGCATTCCTAAATATTTCTTTGAGTCCCCTTGGATATCAGTGAGGGGAAATTCTGTCAAAAATGAGCCTTTTTGAAGCCAGCACCACAGGGGTAGAAGCACTGCTGGGGGGGCTCCTCTGCTGTACTCACCACCGCTGTGGCTGATCAACAAAATGCAGATGTCAGGTGTATCTAAATTTGCCTTTTCTTGGCTTTGGGCTTTACTTGTGTACCATACAGTCTTGCTCTGTAAAGGGTTTCCCCACTGGGCTCATGAGGATAAAGCCTGCTGCCTGTTTTAATCCTGATTGCTGCTTGAAGTAGGATTCCTCTGGGCAGGGGGGTCAAGGGATGAGTTGGTTTTTGTTTGTAGAACAAGTTAGAAGGCAGGTGTGATTCTATGCCAGAAAAGGAGATGAATCCTCTAAAGCAGGCAGTGTTCTCTGGAGACTCACTCAGCTCTGGGAAAGCCCCTGTGCCATAAATGCCTTTTCCTTTCTTTCAGTACAAGTATTTTTATCTGTGTTTCACTCTGTGGCTCTGTGAACTCTGTCTTCTCCCTAATTTTACTCAGGTAAAATTCACTCTGCTTTCCCTGGCTCCATTTGATTGACACCATCCTTGGGAGGAAGGTATGTGGAAAGCAAATCCAGGTGTTTGAGGAAGCAGGATATCAAGCCCATCTATGCTATACCTGGCTCCTGGTGTAAATCACACAGGTGGAGCAAGACCTGACAAGGATCACAATCTACTGATGATAATCACACTTCACATTTTGCCCCATCAGGACTTCTACAAAGGCTTTTCTCAAAGGAAAAATGTAAAATAAATTGCAATGAAATACAAAATCATAGATAAACCTGGGTTGGAAGAAACCCCTGGAGATGTCGACTCTCATTGCTGCTCAAAGCAGGGCTGACTTCCCAGTCGGGCTCAGGAATTTTTCCAATGAGGTACAGAAAATCCCCAAACTTAGATTTTAAATACATTAGTTCCCTGTGGCACTGATAGGAACTCTTTGAAGCTCTTTTCCT
>VZTT01007305.1:18318-55679 GCA_013400855.1 Buphagus erythrorhynchus
TCAGAAGAGACGTGCTAGCATGGTAAGAGACAATGTTGGTTTCATTCATTGCTGCTGGTTCTTTATGTCTCCACGTAAGGGAATTTCAAGATTTATACCTTTTATGGAATACTGAAAGACTTGGAATTCTTGTGGAGTACCTGCACAAATTTTAATTAAAAAAATATCCAAATATCCAGATTTTAATTCAAGCCCTATAAGGATGATATGGTTTTGTAGCCCAGCTGAATTTTATGCTCACACTTATCAGAGATTCCCAGGCTGGTGTGCAGGAGCCACTGCTCTCAGGACATGACTTGTATCTATACATCTCACCAGCATCCTGAATTTTTTTTTTTGNTCTCACCAGCATCCTGAATTTTTTTATGTGTCTAGAAAGAAAGGTCTGTGGGGTGTGTCTGCCATTCAGCCACTAATATTGACAGCTGTGGGTATTTGGGGAATATCCATCCTTACATGCTTTACCCAGCAGTTTTAAAGATTTCAAATTAATAAAGCCTTTGTTAAGTCTGTCAAACACCTTCTGTACCTGTTCTTGGAGTCAAAAGGAAGTTGAACCATTTTAGATATAAAATTTCAGTCTTATGTGGTTTTGTTGTGGAGTTTTTTCTGGGATGAAACTCAAGATTCAGTCAAGTGCTCCTATCAGCTTATGTGGAAAGAGAGTGTCTGGCTTGCTTTCCACCTAAAAAAAGAACACAAGACAAAAATTACACACCCTGAAGCATTTCAACTGCAGGTGTCTTTAGCTTAATCTCTCTACCTCTGTCTTCATTAGAGGGTAAATTGCCTCAGCACTGACAATAATCTCTTCCTTTCCTTTCCATGCCTCAGGATATAAAGCAGCATTTATTGACAAACAAGCAATACCCAGGAAACTCAATTTCTGAGCAAAAGGAAATGCTTTATTACCATATCTCTGATAAATAAACATGAAATGATTTGTCCCCTTCCTGCTACCATAACTCACAAAAATGCTGCTTGCAAAGGGTGCTGACACAGCAGCTCAGTACACACTGGACTAGAAAAATAGAAGAGTGATGAAAAGATGGTTTAGAAATGCAAAGTGGTGAGCAACCAGCATAAAAATCTTTTCCTTAAAGTGCTGGAAGGAAATTTCTCTAAGGTAGCTTCAGCTCTGCAAGATGAATAAGTGGTAGAATTTTAGAGGAGTGTTTTTAAATTTTTTAGGAGATGTTTTCCTGGTTAATCCACAGGCTGAGTCCACCCACTTTGCCACCTTCTCTGCAGTGTCCATGGAAACACTGGGGTAAAGCTAGAAATGAATTTTATGGGCCCAAAAAAGCCAAATTGTTTTTATTGCCAATGGAGGATCCCCTGTTAATTTTATCTGACCCTTCAGGTGAGACGTTCCAATCCTTACACAGGAGGTGCAGCCTGGAAAAGGCTGAACCATCCTAATCTAAGGCAGTGTGAACAAGGCCATTATTTCTGCAAAAAAGAAGTTGTGAGCTAAAGAAATCTGATGCTGCTCTGGAAAGGGATTTTGACTGATAGTCAGCCAGACCAGAGAAAATAAGACAAGCAATCCTGGCTGAGCCACAGTAAGCCTGCCAGCATGTGTTTTAATTAGGTACTGCCTGAGTGAAGCATTATTCTGTAAAATTTCAGACCCTTTGAAACTGCTGAGGCTGATTGCTGCAATATTTAGGAGTATTAACATGAGTGACTAGCAGGTCCTCCAGCTCTCCTGCCTGGAAGAGCTCTCATGTACAATAAGGCAGCACAAACAGCTTTGATTCACACTCTGGGAGCCAGATGTTTGTCACGGGGAAGTGTTGCCAAAGGTGGCACTAATTAATTGCTGTGAACAAAATGGGCTTCAGAAATCAAATGTTCTCATGCCTAAAGATGGAGCCTCTCAGTGAGGATTTAAGGGTGTGGGACCAGAGCATCAGTCACTGTGAACTGTACTAATCCTGTGGCAATGAGGAACAGCAAAATGTATGGCAGGTTGTAATATCTGCAAGGTGATGTCTTCTGTCACTAAAGATTGGGTGGGATTTGTGGGATTCACATAATTTCAGTTATTCACAATTCCCATCTGAACTCACTGTTTTCAGCTTCTTTCACAGACAAGGGAAAAAACAGACAAAAGCAGGATGTGAGTCCTCAGATGGGCCACAGAACTGAATTTAGGGTGTTGTGGAGTGAAGCTGGGCTGCTCTGACTGTGTTGCTCAGATGTCCACTGACTGCAGAGGGGGAATGGAGAAACCCAATCATTTGTAGACACTTCATAAATAACTTTTCTTTCAGCCCAGTCCTACCTGTGATGGTAATTTGTCGAGCCATAAGATGTCTTAGGAACTGACATCTCATTTCCTGTGTCCTTGTTAAAAGTTTAGAGTCCCATTCTGGACATCTTGTGAATGTCTTATGCAGAGACTGAAATGCAAACAGGAACCTCTGCTTAGTATTCAGTCTGTGTGCTTGCATTTATTTCTATTTATCAACACAATTTCTAGACCCACTGTTTACCACATTTGTGCTGCTGCTGGCTCCAGTGACTCGCAACACTGAAACAGCTGAAGGGCAAGAAGTAAAAGGGAAAAAAATCATGATGTGCAAGTCCCTTGTCTCTCCTTTCTACCAGAAGATAAATAAGTTATTTGTTTATTTATCAGTGTCTTGGCAGCAAGATTTTTGCAAGCAGTTTATATACCAATGGAAAATTGCAAAAGCAAACTGTCACATTCAAGGTAGGTGTTATATCTGTGTCCAACCTGAGAGTCCTAACTCACAGGGATGTCTAATTCTCATTTTTTTTAGAACATGTTGCACTGGCACAGGTTGCCCAGAGAAGCTGCTCCATCTCTGGAAGTGACCAAGGCCAGGTTGGATGGACTGGTTTAGTGAAAGTTGTCCCTGCCCATGGCATGGGGTAGAATGAGATGAGCTGTAAGGTGCCTTCAAACTCAAACCATTCTGGGACTCTGTGATACCGAGTTCTAAGTAGGAAGTAACATAAATGCATTTACCTCCATGCTTTGAGTCACTTCAGGCACTCAGAATAGAAAAAAACTGCAGCAAGCACGATCCAAAATAGAAGGCAGTTATTCCTGGGAAAAGAGTGATGCTTTTCTTCAGAGATGACACAACACCATTAGGCTAGAGATAGAGATAAATCATGTTGACAGCTGAATTCTAGACAAGTGGATGTAGAAAATCCCCATGTCATGCATTATTCCACTCAGTAAGCCTGGTTTGTCTCCTGTGTGTACCTCCAGTGTGGATTCACAGAAACCCACATGGCTACAGAGTGTAAAATTGGACTATTATTGCTGTGACTGACAAATGAATATTTGTAAAACTGCTTCTGATTCATTCACCTGCCAACTGCTGAGTCATATTTCCAATCCTCTCCACTAACACTTTCAGTGTCAGGCAAGAATGACAAGAAATATCATGAACCTTTTTGTTTGTTTGCTGTGCTGCGAGCTTCCAGAGAGCCTGCAAATAGTTGTAGGGGGAAAAAGAGAAAAAGAAGAGATTTTCAAACCTTTCACTAGAAAAGGTGAGTGAGTAGAATAGTCAGGTGATGGCAAGAAATAAAACAAACGTTGCACTGGCAGAAAAAAGTTTTCCAAGGAAATTCCTGACGTGCTGAGTGATAACCCCACACAAGGAAATCCTAAAGCAACTTGGCAGATCTAGGGACAGAAAATGCTGAGAGCTCTGCTGCTAAAATAATTGAGACCTCAAGGAATTCAGAGAAGCCTGTCAAGGGAAGGATCCTCCCAAAACTTTGTCTGGTGAAGCTGCACTTCAGCAGGGAAGTTTCTCAGGCAATGATAAAGCTTGTCAGAAATGTGAGTGAACCCCAAGAGACATTTCTATTAGGCAGAAAAGTACTTTTTTGGTTTCACTGGCTCCCTAGATCTCCACTGATTACGATATGAGCTCAGCATTAAAATATTGAGACACCTACAATTATTTATCTCAGTCCACAAGAGAAATCCCGTCCACAGTAACATTTAAATTGCAGGACTAGATTGGGTGTCTGAGCTCCAAGACAGAATGAAAGCTACTCTAGCATGTACAGGGACATGGCAAGCTGAAGATGAATAACTTATTTGAGCCCAAAAATCCAGACACAATATTGAACCAGAAAGATCCAAAGAGGAAGGGAAATGGAAGAGGAGAGAAATAAGTTCTATGCATTTCTTTGCAAAGCAGTAAATCTTCCAGCTTTGCTTTATGTTCCCAAAAGTATTGTAATAAAAGTTCTTTTTATTGAAGCCTCAACAGTAAGCTATAAGTGATTTTAATCTAAAAGGAAGGGGGGTTTAGCCCTTGTGTTATTTATTTTATCTTTGAGATTGCTGATAGAAAAAAATCACCCCTCAAAGAGTGAGTGTTGTATGAAGACATTGCCTGTCAAGGGGGAAAAAAAATATAAAATTTAGGAAAGAATCCTAAAAACTACATCTTGAAGAAAGAACTTTAGCAGGAAATACATGAGTCAGATTTTAGTGTAATCACAATCGATTAAAGCTGGATGCAGGAACTGTCTGGGTCTTCATTAGATTGTCCAGTGCCACATCTCCTACA
Organism: Buphagus erythrorhynchus; assembly: GCA_013400855.1. NCBI lineage: Eukaryota > Metazoa > Chordata > Aves > Passeriformes > Sturnidae > Buphagus > Buphagus erythrorhynchus. The sequence goes on from VZTT01007305.1 coordinate 22,893, forward strand.
GTGTGATAAAATACAGGGGAACACCACAATCTAAATGCAAAATGCAAAAGACATTTCTGATAAAAGATTGAATCAGAGAGGTTGAATCACGTATTTCTCTCTATTTGGAAATCCAAGATTTATTTCCACAGAAATGACTTGAAAGTTATTCGGAAATAATCAAGTTGTACCAAGAATCCACCAAAATATCAGATCTACTTAGAGGTGTGGCTCTACTTACTCAGAGTGGCTTGAAATTCTGAACCCAAATTAGGTGATGCTTCTCATAACATATTTCCCTTCTCCCCCATTTTTAAGGTGAAACATCTCTTGATAATACTTTTCACCATATTTTTAAAATGTATCTCTGAAATTGCTTTGCCAGGGAACTTTGAACAGTGTCCAGGTTGCCAGTTGTCCTTTCCAGCCTGGAGCAAAGCACCTGAAAGCCCCAAGTACCCAGATCAGTGTCCAGATGTGGCAGCTTTGCTGTCCCACAGCTGGCTGGGGAAAGGGGAACACCTGGCAAGGCTTGCAGCCACCAGAACAATTCTCCCAGCCCATAAGGGCTCAGTGCTCACTGAGGTTTGTGGTGCCCTTGGGAAGTGAAGAGCCAATTGCATCTCCTTGGCAATAGGATGTGCCAAACACTAAGCACCAGGAAAAGACCTGGGTTATTCCATGAGAATACAGTGGCCACATGAGTTGCACAGTAAAGAAAGCCAGAAAATCTATTTTATGCCGAATGGGTGATGCTTTCGGCTCATTTTCCTTCTTTCTCCCCACTCCCAAGGTTTATACTACACCCCAGAGACTTCACTATTAGGAACCATTTCAGACAATGGAACTTTCTTTAAATATAACCATTTTTTCCTCCATCCTACTTACATCCCTCCTTCCAGTGCAATTGCAAGTACTGACCTACTGAAGAGGAAGAAGCTCTGTGCCTTTGCTTTGTGAGAGCAATCTCTGTTTTCCTGAGCCGTGCTCGTTACCAACTCTGACCCACCATTATTTCAGGAAACTATCACATTCATAATTAATAAGAACCCTCCAGCTAACTTTCCTCCCTTGAAGAAATTATTCTGGTTTCAAATGTCACCGTGGCATTCACTCATTCTGCAAGAAGCAGGGGGAACTCCTCCCATTCCTTCTCCCAGTCTGGCCTTTTCCAGGTCTGGCATGCCCAGATCAATTCCCCTGCCACTCTGAAACAGAGCTGAAACCCACACAGTCGGGAGGGAACAGGGCAGGACAACACTCCCAGAGGATTGTAGCTGTTCTGAGCTGTCACATCTCTGAAAGGGGTCTAACTTTATTAGATCGTGAATGAATTAAACACCTGATACATAGTTTAAATTGGATTTTCTCAGATCCTGCACAAGAGGCCTGAAACCTATCCAAGCTCCAAATGGGGACCCAATTTGTCTCCAAATGAGGACCCATAGAAGAGGGCTCTGGAACTCACCTGGAGGGATATATTTGATATTTTCTGATGTTTCCTTTTAACTGGAAGACATCTCATCCCTCTGAGAGATCCTCCAGTGTTTCAGAGAGATAAAGTTGGCACCTGATTCAGCCCAATTTCACCCTTTGGTTACTGATGTCTTGTGTGATGCTTGTGGTTATTATTAAAACTGCTTTTCATGTTATTTCATTGCATTGTAGAAATTCCTCAGGGTTATGGACACATCAAGGACCTTGCTGTGTTAGATGTGACACCAAGAGCTGGCCATGCCCTTCCTCCAGCAAGGATTCTTCACCACTGAGAGCAGTGGGAATACTTGGACTTAGCTCTTTCAGGGGCTTTAAAGAGGAATAAAAATCACCACTAAACAAGCAAAAGGGGGTTATCCTTGTATGGGCATGACTGCAAGCCATGTCTGAAAGTCACTTAGGCAGGAACTGAGCAATTGGATCCTTGCCACGATCCCATGTGGAGATTCACTCCATCCAGCTGATCAGGATTGTCTTCTCCTGCATTCCTGAGTCTCTGAGTGTTGATCTCAGGGGTCTGGGTGTGTTTCCTGAAAGAACAAGGCTTACAGTTCTCATGCCACATCGACACATGGGCATGTGGATATCTATGTCTGTATGTCTCTGTTTCCCTGTTCACCTTGACCAACCTCACCCATAAATCCAGCCAGTAGGATTCATGATCCTACAAGTTTTAAAAAAGGACATGACTGGGAGAAGAGTCCCCTGAATGAAGGAAAAGCTGCAACATGAGCTCTACCCTAGAAGAGTATCCAAAGGGGAGTGACCTTATAAGCAACCCAGACAACAAAAATCTTTGGTAGGACTTTGCAACCCAGCTGTAAGGGGAAAAGCCTCAGGCACAAGACTACCGGAATGATTTGTTTAATCCTTAGATAGTCACAATTTTGGGGTTGTTTTGCTCTGTTTCAATACAACTTTTAAGATTACGAGGCTCTGGACAGCACAATAAACACAGATAAATCATAACAGAAAGTCATGGAAAGCCTTCCAGGTTCCAGGGCACTTGATGTCTGTGCACAGGCAGCTCCAGGCCTCTTCTACCAATTGCCATGAGTTCATGGAATCCTGTCACATGTGAGTTTCCAGTCCTGGAGGTGTATGTTTAAATGCAATTAAAAATTGGGCTGGATTTATTCCTCCCTTTTGCATTTTCATGAACAAACTCATATTAATTGGAAGCATGCAACTTTGGGATATGGCTTTGTTTTCTTTTAATAATGAAAGGAAACAAATGCTAGTGTGCAACAAGCAGAAAAGGGAAAACTGGGCAAGTTAAATATTTACATGTATTCAAATTGTTGAATAACCAGAGGAAAGGGGAAAATAATCCTGCCTTGTGAGAACTTTTGTAGTCTCTCAGGAGGATTCCAAGTTTTCTAGTGTGCTTAAGTGCTCATCTCCTTGCTGTGATGTTCATGCTGTCCTAAATGGGATTCCTGGAGGAAATGGGGAATGTAAGTGTTGTTGTAGGTGTTTTATACCTTTCCGAGCAAATGACAAAAAGCAAAATAATTCAGCAAGGCCTTAAAGAAAGATATCCAGGTATTTCTGCATCTGAGTAAGGCTTGCTAAGCTTTTGCAAACCCTGAGAATTTGCCGCAACTCTTTCCTCTGTGCCACTATTACCTTTATGCCAATTGATTTTGATTTAAGAAGCCCCAACAAACAACAAGGAGGGTTGTGGAAAGTCTTTGGGAGGAAAAGGAAGAAAAGGCACCATCTCCTTGAAGGAAACAGCTGGCAGCAGGTGACTACACAGGCAGGGTATGGTACTGCTCCCTGAGAAAATCCAGCTGGGCTGGGAAGGAGCTGGTCCTGTCTGCTCCTGCCCAGAACTGACTGAGGGCTATGTGCTTTAGGATACAGCTAGGCTTTTGGGGACAGTCCCAGCTGGAGCTGGGGGAAGGTTCTGACTATGATTCACACACAGCTGGCTGTCCTCTGGGCAGATGGGGTGGAGCAGAGGGGAAAATAATGTTATCAGGCTCATTGCTGGCACTGGGAAGCCCAGGGCTTGGCCTGATGCCCACACCTAACAATGCCACAGGCATATCCATTGTATGGAGAGGCACAACTGGACACAGAGGGCAGAGAGTGATAACTCTGCTAGACCCAGGAACTGGGGCCCCAACAAGGTCAGGCATCCAAAAATGTAAGATTCCAATTCCTTGATCGTCAATATCCACCCCAGAGCAACCGGAGGGCCAGAAGCTCCTTGGGCAAGTCAGAAGGAAGATGAGGGGTGACCTTGCTCTGCCGTTCCTTGCACAGGGGTCTAGCTGGCAAGTATCTGTAGGCAAGAGCAGGACAAATGTCTTTTGTTTCAGAAACCAAACAGCCAAACAGGCAGGTTTGGGGTAGCCTGGATAGAAGTCTGTACATGTATTGGGGAGTCCTAAAAAGGCTTGGTGCTGGGGAAAAAAGGACATGGCAGCTGGGAATAGCAGAAGACGTGCCCCACAGTCTTGGAGACTTTGAGAAAGGGATGCTGGTGAATTTGGTGACCAATAGGTCAGAACTTTTTCTGCCCTGGGGTAGAGAGGAAGATGGGAGATTTGCTTCTCATTATCTTCGAGGTGGAGATCCTCATCACACCTGGCAATGTTGTGTCATGGGCTTGGAGGGGTCCTGTTACTCCTGGAGGATCTGCAGGTGGTTCAGAGTGCACAGTGTCAGGGAGGATTCTCCCTTTTCTTCTCAGGTTTGTAGGGGGCCACAGAATCACAGAAAGACTTGGATTGGAAGGGACCTTAAAATCATGTCATTCCATGTCCTGCCATGGGCAGGGACACCTTTCACTATCCCAGGTTTCTCCAAGCCCCATCCAACCTGGCCTTGGACACTTCCAGGGATCCAGGGGCAGCCACAGCTTCTCTGGGCACCCTGTGCCAGGGCCTCCCCATCCTCACAGGGAAGAATTTCTTCCTAGCATCTAATCTAAACTTTTTAGCTTAAAAAGCATCCTATTCCTATATGTTCAAGCAAAGAGTTGCTCTTTCTCTTTTTACAGAACACCTCTAATGCACTGTGTGCACAATGCAGTTTGTACCTGAGCAGTGGGGCAAGCCTGTTGCTCCTGAAAGTTTTCAGACAGCGGAGTTAACATTTTGCCTAATGCCTGGCAGGACGGGGTGGTAGTAAAGGGATTATTAATGTCCTGGGGGGGCTGTGCGGGGTGTGTCAATTGCACCTAGTTTTGGAAAATGATCCCCACTGCGCCCAGAGCCTGGGCAGGGAGGCTCTTGCTCTTGGACGCTTTGTAGGCAGTGGAATTCCCAGTGTAGGGAGAGTGGAGGAGGACCCCCGTTATTTCAGGGAGCTGGTGTGGAAGGCGTCCCCATCGCTCGGGAAGAGGGATCTCCATCACTCCCGGAGCCCGGCGAGCGGGCTCGCCGCTGCCGCCGGGGAGTGCGGGCGGTGCGGTCCCGCTCCAGCCGCCGCCTATGGAGGGGACAGCCCCTCCGGCGCTCGGAGCCGGGGCACAGGACGCTGCCCCTCGTCGCTGGACGCTGTGAGGGTCGGCTCCCCCGGGGGCCCCCCGCCGCCTCCATCCCCGAGGAATCCTGGGCGGAGGGCGGGCTCGGCTCCCCCTTCTCGCTCCCTCCCTCCCTGCCTTGCCGGGGGTTTGCTCTGGGACGCGCCGGCAGCGCCGGGCTCGGCTCCGGGACGGCGGGCCGGGGTCAAGGGCAGCAGGCGGGGGGCGATGGCGGCGCCGGGGCAGCGCCGAGGGTCCGGCTGAGCCGCGGGCACCCCCCGAGCCCTCATGGCGGGGCGAGCGCCTCAGCGCAGCCTCCCCGCGGCAGCGGCCGCCGCGCTCCTGCTGCTGCCCGTAAGTGCCGGGGACGGGGACGGGAGTGGGGACGGGGCGGGGGTGCGGGACCGGGAGCGGGAGCGGGAGGGAGCGGGGGGCACGCCCCGGGCGCTCGGGGCTCCGTGCGGGACCGTGCCCCGCGCCCTCGCAGGTGCGTCCCCGGCTCTGGGACGCTCCGGGCGGGCACCGCTCCCTGCCCGGGGCTGCTCGGGGATCCGTCCGTGCCCGCGGCCCTTTGCTGCTCCATCGCAGGTGCTCTCAGAGACCCCCTCTGCTCCGAGCCCTTCTTAGTGTCCCCGTCGCCGTGGAACAGCCACCTGGGCTTGCCAGAAGCGGTCCCAGCACAGGGACCCCGCTGGGGTGGCAGCTCCTTGCCCCAGCGGGAAGGGGTTTTCGCTGCCACCTGCCCGCTCCCTGCCGCTGTCCCCGGGCTCTGGCGGTGCCTCTGTGGCACCATGTGCTCGGGCAGGCAGGGGTGGCGATGGGCAGGGCTCAGCCCACGCTCCCGGCCCAGCACTTGCTCCGAGTTCTGCGGAGCGGAGCTTTTCTGCGTGGTCCTCCCTGCTCCATCACCAGCATCCCCCCGGGAGATGCTGGGATGAGCTGGAGATCAGGTTGGCCTCTGTCGGACTGGACTTCAAAAGCTTTCCCGGTGCTTTTTGGTGGCTTGTTTGTTCTGAGCGACGCTTTCAATTGTGGTTAAGCCAGACTTGAAAAGAAAACGTGAGAGGTTAAGCAGGAGTAACACTGATCCTGTGCAGAATTCGTAAAGGCTGTTCCCACAGCTTTAAAAAAGTGGCAGTGACCCTTCTGAACCGCAGTGTAATTGGTCTATCTTTGACATTTCCTTAGATAAAGAAAGAAAATCTGTTCTGTTTCCTTAAGTTCTGTCTATTTTGATTTGTTTTGGGTTTTGTTTGTTTGTGGGACTTTGTTTATTTTTGGGGTTTGTTTTTGCTCCCTTCTCTAACCTAGAAAGAAAGAGATACGCCAGGCCAACAACAGGCTTCAGAGACAAGCGACAATTTAATTTTTTCTTTTTTTTTGCAGTAGCTTTGTTAGAAGTGAGAGAATACTTTCTCACCTCCGCCAGTGTCAGGTTTTTTTTATCCCCAAAAGAAGGAAGAGATCAGTGCACATGAGATGACACTGGCATGGGTTTACACACTTGCTGTTTTCAACCTCAAACCACTTCTTTGTCATCTTGGTTTCTTAGTCACTTTTCTCTCCCAGTTTTCTCTTACTGATTCATTTTGGTCCGCAAAAATACCTCAGTATTTTAGAGTGTGGGACTTGACAGTGAGATTATCAAAAGTACTCAGCTACTGAGTATTTTGCCAGACTAATCCATTCTCAATTAATCAAGAAATGTCATTTGTTTCCTCTGTGGATATCATCCATAGATTTTCCAGGTTTCTAGTTCTGCTGCAACTTTGCATTTGAATTATTTCTTCAAATTTTGGTAGTTGTGTCGCTTCTTTAAAAACACAACCGCCTCAAATGAAAAGGAGAAAAAAAGGTAGATAAGGATCAAAAAATGAAGTTTCCATAAAATGTGGTTAGTGCAAGAAATGTGAACAAGGGTGTATTCTGTGTGTTTTTATAGAGGAGTTTGTTTGGGTGGAACATGCTGATGTCTGACAGGGGCTTGTGTATACCTATGTGGGAAATAACATTTTGAATCTTCGCTTTCAGAACAGCTCTGTTTGCTCCACCTGTAGCAGAAGCTTTTGCTGCTGCTTTGGAGGGGGGTGTTTTAATTCCTGAATATTGTCAGTAAATCTGGATCTCTGCTTTACAGCTGAAGGGAACTTTGCACCAAGAAGCTTAAGAGCAGTGTTCTAAAACTTTGGCTCAAAGCCAAAGCTCTTTAAGTTCTTGTTTAACTTGAAAACACTTGAAAGTGAACTCAAAGTCAGTGACTTTATTCACATTTGTGGATTTGAGGAAAGGAGTAGCTGCTTGTGGGAGCAGGCCCTTACACAATTAAGGGAGTTTTAAGTTTTCACAGCAGCCGAGCAATTGTGTTTTATGGGAGCTGCAGGTTTGCAACGCCCACAAGATGAGGCAACTTTCTGGTACAGAATTAGATCCGCCACATGAAAATGCTGGTGCAAATGACGTGACAGATTTCACAGGGCTGGTCAGCAAAAGGGTGAAGACTTGCACTGAGATTTATGTTCTCTTAAAGGAGTTCTGGACGTGTGATACACTTGAAGAAGATTTAAGTGAATGTGGGAAACAAAAAAACAAACCATAAAACGAAGGCAAATGAGTCTTATGACATTTTTATATAAAGTCCTTGCTAAGTTCACATAATTTGGAGAGGGGGTAGATTATTCATCAAAACCAAAAGCAAAGCTTGCTATCATTTATTTGTTCTCCTGGAGCTGTTAAAAGAGCTGGGGCAGTGTGAGTGTATCAGCCAGTGATGACAAGTTAAATAGTGTTCCTGGTCTGAGGCTGCCAAAATTCAGCCCTATTGTGAATTAATGCAGCATAAACATCTCATCAGGAGAAACCTTTCCTGGGGCGGTACTTTGTCAGGGTTTATTCTGTAACCACCCCGTGGCAATTACTGGATGTGGGAGGGAGGTGGCTGTGTGCTGGTGTTGGCTGGCTGTAGTTTTGCCATAAAACATTTCAGTGATGATGTTCATCGCTGCCCTTAGCCAGCAAGAAAGCAGCTTTAGCTTTTGTGCATATAAGGCATCTGCTTACACATTATTATCCTGTCATGAGCAGAGGAAAAGTCATGATCAAGTCCTCTAAACTCTGTGACCTTCATATTCCAAACCAGAGTGTGGTTGATGAGGAGGAGGGAGCAGGGATCTCTTTGCAGGCTGTGCATTATCAGGTGCAGAATTTTAATTTCAGCCTCACAGGTTCTAACTCCACTGCTACATTAATATCTCCAGGAAAGCTCTCCAGCCTTCAGAAAAAAAATGCCAGAGAGTGACTTGTGCTCATGTGATTGAGCTCCTTCAGCTTCTAAACCAGGGAGATGCTGTGCAGGCTGTGCATGGAGGTGGTGCTCCCAAACTCCCAGATCATTCCTGTGAACTCTTGGAGATACCACCAGATTGCTTGGGGCAGAAACGTGGCCAGGAGCCATTCTAAAAATTTAACAGTGGAAGTGATTAAGGACTTAAAACAGACCTTTGCACTGCTTGATTTATTGGCTTAGATGGAGAGTGCTGTGCTGCCATCGCTCTGGGCTCACTGTGAGCACCCCAAGGAGGGGTTTTCCTCTAAGGCCAGTTCTTCATCACTTTGAATTTGGTGATCAGCTCTCTTTGTGTCAGGGGTTACTGCAGGTTCCTGCTGCTGATGTGCTGAACTAAAAGATTCACCACGAGAAAAACATGGGGTAGTGGATGATATGGATGTATTAAGGATGCGTTTTTCTGTTTTCTTTTTATTTTCATTTTGCCCCATATATTAGTAAACCAAATATTTTAAAAATATTGTATTAGAACAAACATTTGCACATTTCTAGATTCTTTTAATAGTTCTGCAGATCTTATTTTTTGGGGAAAGGGGGAGGTGAGGAAATGTGGGTGGTAACAACAGGCTGCACATGCTACTGAATCTGTTCCTTTTTAGTTTATATCACTTTCAGGTTTTGCAGCACTGCAAACCCAAGAAGGAGATTTAGGGGAAAAGCTGATTTACTCTAGACAAAAAGTTTATCCAGCAGATGACTTTTGTGCAGGAATTTGCTTTTCCACACCATGTCTATAAATTGCAACAGATTGTGTCCATTGTCCTTCTTTCTTGTAATTTACAAATGTAGTCTGCTCTTCCTTAAAGTGCAGACCTTAATTGTTGGATGTAGAGCTGGAGCTGTCCAGCGAGCCACTCACCTCCCTGCCTCATGTGGATACTCAATGGCCTGTGTTAAAGCAGTGCATAAACATTATCTTTGCCTCATCTCTCTATTCATGACAACTAAACACTTTGTGGTGGTTTGCTTTATCAAACTATTTCTTTATACAGAATTGCTTTCTATAAATGCTAATAATTCTTTTAATCTTAGCAGCTTTGAAAGTAGCTGTATTTGATTTAAGTTGGCAAGTGTTGGGTAAAGTGTTTTAATTTTCTTCTCTGAGAAGTTGGATAAATTTGGCTGCAGTCCTTGTTAAAAGAGAAGATAAATAGAAAGTAGATCAGTCGACAGACAGAACTGTCCTTCAGGTGACTGTCTGTTTGAATCTCGTCAATCATATCCAAATACATGAAAATTTCATTTCCAGATTGTGGTGCCATCATGGGGGTGTTCGTGAGATGCTCCCTGCAGTGCTCTTTGACACAGAGCATTCTGTGCTAAGCACTGCTCAGTTCTCTGGCCCTGGGCTCATCTGCTTTGGCTCTCACAAGCAGATGTTCTGCTGGATCTTCTCAGAGGCTGGTCCATTTGGAAAGGGCTGTGGGACAGAGAGAGAAAACCACCTCACAGAGATGGATTTCAATGTCCTGTCCTGACCTCTGGCTCCCAAGTCCCTCCTTGCTGTGCGGGGGAGCCAGTGTTGAGATTGAGGTGCTGGGAGTGTACTGCTCCTTCCCCAGCTCTGATGTGGAGCTCAGTGGGTGGAGAACTTGAAATCTGCCTTTCCAAACATCCCTTAAGCCTCATGTGCCTGCACAGAAACTCAGCGTGTTTTCACTAAATAAGAAAGAAAATCCATTTGATAATTCAAGAGCTGAAAAGTACTTCTTCCATGGAGTGTAAGAAAACGAAACTAATTAAACGAAGCCAATTAAAGTTCTATAAACTTTTGCATAGTGCTGGCGGAGTAACTGTCCAGTCTGGGTTTTATATGCCAGGAAAGTAAACAGTGAGTAATGCAGATGGAGATTAAAATACATTAGCTGTCCTCACTGCAATGCTAAACCCTTGCCCTGGTAATAGTAGCTGAAGTGCCAGAGGACTGGAGAGGAGCCACTTGCTTCCAGGGCTGTGGGATAGATAATCCCTGTTGCTGCTCCCCAGGTCCCTGGGATGCAGGAGGGTTGTTCAGTGCTGTTACCTCTGCACTGCCATGGTTTGGGAAGTGCTGTGCTCTGGCAGGGGTGGCCTTTCCAGCGCAAAGGAAGGAGGGAAGGAGGCGAAAGGGAAGGAAGGGAAGTGTGCTGACGGGTCTGAGCAGGTTTCCTGTGGGGCTGCCAGCCAGGCTCTGCTCGCTGAGGTATCCATTCCCTTTGAGTGGCAGGAGCAGATCCCAACCCCAGGCATGGCTTGGGTTTCAGGGGGCTCATGCCAGCAGAGGCTCCTGAGCCATGCCAGGGCTGTGCTGGGCACTGTGGCCATCACAGCTCTTCCCTTGCTGCCTGCTCATTTCGTGAGCAAACATCCCTGGCAGGGACCAGGCTGCTCCTTCTGCTGTCAGTTGGCTCTTTCAAAGCAGAGAGGAAGCCCAGAGTGTCCCTCTGGCTGCTGAGAATGGTGTCTCAGAGCTCAGCAAAGTATTTTCACCAGGTGTGCTTCCAGTCAGATGCACTGGGGATCTTTCCTCATCCTGCCTCAAAACTCACCTGCCAGGATATCAGCCGTTTAGTCCCACTAAAACTTGAGACACCTTCCAAAGTGTAAGAATCTCCTACTTTATCAAAACAAGTATCTTCATGAGGATTTTGAAGTCTTGTCAGTCTCACAGTATTTCTTTCCTTCAGAAGGAAAAAAAAACATTAAAAATTTTATCTTTAAATACAGTAATAATTTAAAAATGTATTTTCATAGTATTTAGCATAATATTTCAATTATAATTATGTGAACAGAGTAAAAAATCTTAGAAACATGAGTGAAAGAAACCTCAGAGTCTCTGGATTGCTGATTATTGCTCAAGATACAGTCTGTAAGCTGTTCACTGCCCATTGAAAGGTTGGGGGAGTAATTTTTGTCTGTGATTCTTTTTACCATAGGGACCATAGATCATATAGAATCAAGGAATGAAAAAATTATTTGTTCTGGATGGGGTTGCCAGAAGTCCCTTGTCCTGTCACCTTCTCAAGGCAGGGTTAATTCCAGAACCAAATCATTCTCGTCCAGTTAGACTGTGAAAATCTGCAAAGATGGAGCTCTACAAACATCTCTGAAATATCTTTTTACAACACCTCTTTTCCAACGCTCAGTCGTTGTCATGGTGCATAATTTTTTCTTCATGTTCTGTGAGATTTTCCCTTGCTTCAACTTGTGAATGATGCCTGTCTTGATGCTCTGCTGTCAGCTTCTGAGAGGAATCTGACTCCTCAGAGAGCTGAGTCTGTGATTCCCCTTCAGGTAGTGAAAGATAATTCCAGACCCGGAGTTAAATTTCACTGTGATACTTGGTTTTCAAATCTAAAAGTGGGCTCCAGCCCAAGAATTAGCAGTTTAAGAAGCGATGGAGAGAAAGTTCACTGCTGATATCCAGTGCCACCTGACTGGCTCATTTTTAAATCCCTGTCAGGAAATCTTGGGTCAGAGGAACATTTTGTGGAGGATACAGAGGTATCACTGTTGGCATTCCATGGGAAGCTAAGTAGATGTCATTAGCTGATAAAATCTTCATGCAGATGGGTTTTTACCTTTTTTAGGTGGCAGAGACCTGAAAAGCAAAGATTAGGAGCTCAGATTTGTTGAGCTGAAGCTGGGAGAGCCTGTGAGGGGTGGCTTTGGAAGTGTACAGTGATGACAGTGGATGAGTGAAAGATCCTTGCAGAGGCTCTGCATGAAGGTAGGAGTTAGATGAGGGAGGTGTTGGCATTCACTTCGGTAAATACGACTTTGAAACTTGAGCTAGTCTGGATTCCCTGAGTGTTTTGTCTCCAGTACATGATTACCTCATCCTGGAGTCCATGTTTAAAGCACAAGGAATGGATTGTTCCTTGACTGTGGTTCCTTCTTCCACTGAGCATTAGGGAGCCTGAAGCAAAGCCTGCTAGAATAGGGGGGTGAGGTGAATCACATTGGAGCTGCTGAGTGGATTCATGGGGATGGGAATTGGGTGGGAAAAAATTACTCACAGGTTTACTCTGCAGAACTATGGAGAGGGGAGACGTGAAGGCAGGAGTGCTGTGAGGGGTTTCTCCCCTTCCAGGCTCTGAATATTCCCCAGGTGTGGGGAATGACCAACAAAACCCTTTAAGGATGTGAAATTGAAAAGTCTTTCCATTAAACAATTTTGTTTCAGGAGAGCTGCAGCTTGTGATTCAAATGCAGTTATGTTCATTTTTAATATCTCAGGTTGCTGTGGAAGGGCTTGGAGACCTGGCTGGACCAGTCCAGCTCATGGGTGGCCTTAACCAGGTTTGGTTTGTATCTCATGACTCAGAAAACCCCTCAGCACCTGCATGGCTTTCAGTGGATGAAGAATCTCCCCTCTAAAAGCTGCTTCAGCAGAGCATGTAGGCAGTGCTCACTGAAGGCAGATCTCCAAGTTTCAAAGACAACAGTGAATTTCAGTGGTGGGCTCAGTGTAGCAGATGCTTGAGGGTTTTTTTTAATTTATTTTTGCATAAAGATTGATTTAATTTCATGCCTTAAAACTGAGCATGTGTTTAGTTGCTTTATTGAACTGAGGTCCTAATTCCCATTCTATGCAAACTTTTAGTCTCTTTTTCCAGACTTCCTGGAAGAGCTGCAGAATACATCTGGCCTCTAAGATCATGGAGCAGTGTCTCCTGGAGCATTCGGTGTTCTCTAGCAAGTAGCAATGTTTTATGTGGCCACTTGAATAAACTCAGAGGGAGTTTAAAGAGCTGAAGGATGACTTGAAAAGGATCCTATTTTTCTTGAACTGTGCTCAGAGTCTTTCCCTTTACTGTAACCTTAGCTGGCTCAGGTTTCAGGTTGCAGGCTCCTGTGAAAACTTGTGTTTAGACTTTCTATTCCAAATGGATATTATTTTTCTGGTGAAGCTGGGCCAAACAATTGTACGCTGCCAAGTGCTGCTGCACAAGTGATTTTAAGTTACTGGGTTTAGAAAGGCCAAAACCATCTCGATGCAGAGGGCTGACCTTTTTGGTTCTCCAAAAAGCAAAGTATTTCCAACACACTGGCCCTCTGAGTACTGTTCTTTAATAAGCATCTCTTTCAGACGCATCTTGTGGATGAAGTAACCACATGGCAATAGATATAAATCCATCCTGGCCACTGTAAAGATGACTTTCTCCTCCTCTCCCATGCTAATCTCTGTTTTTGTCCTGAAGTAGCAGCTTTCACTCTTCTGACTGTGCATATTCCTTCAGGTGATTAGTAGTCAGCAAATATTCCAGCTCTCCTCATTCTCTCCCGTGTGTTGCCATCTCTTAGAAGGAAAGAGCTGCTCAGATGAGCACTGGCATTTGTTACAACAGCATTCTAAGGAATATCTGGTGTTTTTTCTCCCAAAGCATCTGTTTCCCCACACCAGTGATGTAGAACTTGCCAGATGCCCACCTGCCTTGGAAACTGTGTTCAGAGGATGGATTTTGTCAAGGAAGTGTGGGATTTGCTTTGATTTTGCTGCGTTGAGCTCTTTCACTAATTACATTTTCATTGTGGACTTCGATTTATGTTTCCCTAAAATGAGCTTCTGTGGACACAAACTAAAAAATTTTGCTTTTAATTGGGCCACTGTTCTGAGCGTGTCCATCCCAGAAGTTGGGATGAGAACTCAATTTCATTGTGGAGATGGAGTGAATTTATTTGCATTGCCTAATTGAAAAACTAAAAATTAAATGCAAGAGTCCCTTTTCTCTCGCACTCACTCTTCTTTTTCTTTTCCCTGAGTTTTGGGGCAAAGCTAGTAAGCAGCAACTTTTCTGTGTGCTGAAGACAGTTTTGCTGCACTTTTGATGTTGAAATGTGGTAGCATTTGCAGCCTCAGATATTTTAAAGAAACCCATGGGGAAAAGCTGAAGTAGGAGTCTTAAGAGCAGTGGAGGTTCCCAGAGATGAAGGGTAGGAAGAAGCATCCTCCTGCCATGATCCATGCCACTGCCAGAGGTGGTTTCTCAGGAATGGAAAATGCTTTGGCCTTACAGAGAGCACGGTGGATAGTTCTGGGTGAGACTTCATTCTTGTGTGGCAGAGAAGACACAAGACATCCTTCTCTTGTCAGCTATGGACTGAGCACATCTTGTGTTGATAAATCCCACATTTTTCCATGTTGGAAGGTCACTTCATCTTGCTCAGTAAAAGGAAGAGTGCAGATGATTAAATGAGATGCTGATGTGCTCGTGTCTTCTGCAGCCATTGTCTCTAGGAATGTTTTGACTTCTCCTTTTGTATGTCGTGTCTGAAGAGAATTTAGGAAGGATGCATCTAAGTGACTCTGTCCTTATAGTGCATGAGACCCAGCTGATGCAGTCAGTGGAGGTCATTCCAATTTAAAGATTTAAAATACTGCAGATGAACTGCATCTGGAAAGTTCCTGCTTCTCTTCCTGAATTCCAAAGGAATCTCAGTGTGATCAGCTCAGCTGCTGCTGTCTCTGTTTTGAAGTCTGAGCTATTCTATACAAATCCCACTGCTTTTCTGGGAGTGGCTTTCTGCTGAGATGCTGTTGTACTTCCACAGGATGGATTTCTCTGGGATCTCTGGAGTAGTAGAAGCTACATTTTTTTAAAAAAGAGTTTTTGCTCCGTTCCTTTGAGGCTATGTCAGACGTCAGCACCTCTCAGCATGCCACCAGCAGATGTTTGACAGGGAGGCCTGACAGCTGGCTTTTATTAGAGCACTGGAATATGACATCTGGGAATTCGTGTGTGAGAATGGGCAAGGGGAGTGTGTGCATCTCTCCATGTTTGGCACTGCCTCCAAACTCACCTCCACCTTGGCAAAGGGTGTTCCACTGTCAGGGATAATCCTTTTCCACTTCACTCCTTCCCTTCAGCTTTCACTCCTGCTGACTTAACCCACTCTGCTGCTGCCTACTGGGAGATATTTAAACTTACCAGATGCTCCATTGTGTCTCTGTGGTAGCCCCATGTTTGTATTGACATTTTTGGATCCTATCCATAGCTTTAGGGGCTGGTTTATATTCCAAAGCCATTCCTTTACATTCCTGTAGCCATTTCTTCCATCTTTGAGAGGAGAAAACAACCTCTCCCATGCAGGTGAATTTTAGAGCACCGGTGTTCATTTGGTTTTATATTTCTATATTGCTCCATAGGTGGAACTCAGTATTTCAAACCAGGACTCTTTGTTAATTCTTCTTAAAATGAAGCTACAAATCCTCTCTAACCTGGATGAAATAACCACAAATTCTGGTGGGAACTGAGAGTAGGCAACACTTGTGTCTTGTAGTTTATGTCCTCTGACAGAGATGAAGATCTTCATGAATTAATGAAGAGCAGTGACCATGTCCATGGGGAAAGGTCCCAAACAAAACTCCCATGAGAGAGGCAGACAGTGACACACCAGAGCAATTCATTCTTTTCCCAAAGTCCTCTCAGATGTGAATGGGAAGTTGACCAAAGGCTCTGTATTTTTTTTCTGAAGACTCAAAGCTGGCCTGCTCTTAGTTGGTGTCCCTGCTTTGGAAACTAAAGGATTCATTTCCACCTCATTCTTTGCCTCAGTGCATTAGTTTTATTTATTCATAAATGTCCACAGTGGTTCAGAGGAATTAAGTTGGACATTTCTGTGCATGATTTAGGTAAATTTGCAGGACAAAAAAGAACTGATTTGGTGGGCAGAGGTTATGGAATAGCTGTTGTAAGAGAAATGCAGTTTGAGTAAAGTCATGTATCAGTGACCCAAAGCAATTATTTCAATACTTCAGAATATAATTTCTGTGCAGTCATGGGCCCAATTATTTATCTTTACAATTCTACATTACTGAAATATTTCTCTTTGTTCGTTTAGCTGTTTTTTATTGTTGTAAGAGGGGTTTTTCAGTCTTTTGGGGTTTGTCTGCTTTGAATACATTTTTTTTTTTTTTTAAAGTTCATGCACAGCTAGGCTGTTGACTGTGGTTAGCAGAGAGAAAATGAAACCAAAAGTAACATAAGAAGGCACTTTTCCCCCTAGCCAAATTAACCTGAGCTCACCCTAGGGCAAATGTGACATTTAACCTTTCCTATTCCTGCCCAGGCTGTGCTGAGCTTGACCTCTGTCTGTTCTTTCCCATGGTCCTGGGGAGGGCACAGCTGAACACGCGGTGTATTTACAGTACACGGGATGGCTCGAGTTTCTTCTTTGAAGTGAGGCAGTGCTTTGGCCTGGGAGGTGGCAGAGGGGTGAGGATGGAGGGGAAGAAATGCCTCTGCTGTGTCAGCTCACATGACTGGGTCTGACATGAGCTGTGGCCACTGCAGAGTCTGGATTTTGGGAATCTGTGCCTGGCTGCACAGCAGCCACCGCCTTTGTCTACTTGACCTGACCGTGCATAGAGGTTTTGCTACAGGAGGCAGGAGTTCTGAGCCTCCCCAGAGGAGAAACAGCACCTTAAGGGAGTTTGTATGAAAAGAATGAAGTCTGAGAAAGGCTCTCTGTTTGTACTTCAACACTTCCTATTTTGTAAAATAACAGCAAAGTGAGAAATAGGTAGAAAAAGGTGATGCACGAAGAACAGTTGTTCTTCAGAGACCAACAATGCTGATGGATTCTATTGTCATGAGCATTTACCCTCCTTTTTATTTCACGACAGAGAATTCAGTGATACAAAATGGGCTCCTCAATCACTTAACACACCTTAGAGCACTGAAATATAGCATCAACCTTCAAGGAGTAGGGTTGTTTCCCTGCCTGAATTGTGTTGGAGTCATTCTGTGTAAATAGAAAAACAAAGGCATTTTATGTGTTACCATGGCTTTATATCCCCCTCAGAAACAGTCAGAAAGATTCTGTTTCATAGTTTGAAAATGGAATTTTCTGTCACTGATTTGTCATTCCTGAATTTTCCTGCCACGTTTCCTTCTGCCTTTCTTAAAGGGCTTTCCAAGAGCTTCTCTTGCTCCAACCAGGATCCTAACTTGGCTCTATCTTTTGATGTACAACCTTGTCGGCTTCTCTCCTCTGTCTGCACTGGGAACTTCAGTAATTTCATTTTGAGTGTGAAAATTAAAATATCCCCATTGATTTTCAACTCTTACTTTCTAAAATTTACTTGGGGTTGTACTGTTATCTTTTACTGAGTCTGAAGCTTTCTCAAAGTGCCCATGTTGGCATTACTATTCTTTCTCACTGTTATTTGCCCTCAGTAGAAGGCTCAGCTGTGAACGCTGAGGGCCAGGAACTCGTGTGTCGTTCATTGGCTAAAAAGAGCCACAGGACACCTTACAGGGATGCCAAATTAATCTAAAAATTCCATGGAAACACCTTCTTCAAGCCCTCTGAACTTTGCCAATTGCTGGATCTCTTGAATGTGCAAGGATCTTTGGCCCCCACACACCAATTAAAAGTTCACTGAAAAAACTCAACGTGTGATCTGTGATCTTTAATGGGATGGGGTTCAGCTCTGCTATTTCAGGCATCTACTTTCAGGTGAGACAAAGTGGATCCTGATCTGTGTTAAAGGCATTGAGCAGCTCCCACAGGTGAGATCCAGAATAGGTGGTTAATTTGCATTAGTCATGTGAATTCCATGTCATGCCCTGGAGCTGAGAAAGTATAACCACAAACCTTCCATGTCAGGGGGTGTCTGTACCTGAGTAAATCATGAATGGGAACTGTTCTGAGACTGCTGGGGGTTGTTGTACTCATACCTGCTTGGTTTCTTTCTGTTTATCCAGATAGTTCTCCACTGTGAATCCTCTGTGAACCTGCCCTTGTCTGTTCTGCTGGAAAAGTACTGCGAAGCTTTGTCAGCCCGCACCAATGTCACAGGTATTTATTCCTCCATTTCTTGGTGGCTTCTTGTTACTGCAGGATCTGTTTTCAAAGTGCCCTTGCTCCAGAAACATCTTTTCCTGCTGAGATAAACATACTGTCTCCAGCCTTGGCTTTTCCTTGGTGACAGTGTGCAGTGGTGTGATGAGGAAAGAGAACCTGGAATTTTACACGCCTGGAGAGAGCTTCAGGGGAACTACTGACAGCCCTTTCTCATAATTTAATCTGTTGAATTAGCTGTACTTACTGACTGATGTGTAGTTGAAGATCAGTATAGTTGAAGTGTCTTGTCCATTTATCCAGACCAGTTTTTAGAAGCAGGGCAGAGCTCTTGTCTCTTGGCTAAAATACAGCAGCCCAAAAATGATGCTGTAAGAGATGTGAAACTGGATCCAGCTTTGTTTCAGAAGTGAGAGAAGCACACCTCAGAGCCACTCGGAGTGTGTGCTGCAATGAGGGGTGCCTCTGGGGGAAAAACTGAATTTCTTCCTTCCTCTTCAATTTTTCTTTTCTCCCTGGTGAATCTTCGTGGAGGGAGGAGTTTAAAATATAATGTAGGTATTATCATTCAGCCAGTTCTCCATCCCTGGGAAATAGCAACAGAAATGAGGCTCAGGGAATTGAAAATCTTTCTGTAAAAGATGTCAGATCAGTGGTGTTCTGTTCTGACTTTATCAATTCCTTAAGGACAATAAGCTGATCTAGATATCAGACTGAAGTGTGAAAGTTGTGGTGCCTTAATTGCCTCTCAATTTGCATATAAATGGGTGTGTTGACCTGTATTATAAATCTGGCCCAAGCTTTGCCCCTTGGTGCCATTGTGTTCCAGGGAGCAGCTCTGCCTCGTGTAGCAGATTTGTTTATATCAATTTAATGAGCATCTATTCCATTCCTTAGCACGAGACAAAGGGAAGATATATGAGGTTCTATATTTGGTCTTTTCTTTTAGGTGTTCTTTGCCTTTTGAATGTGTTTGTAAATATTATTGTAAAACTTGTCATTTATTCATGAAGTGTTTTTCCTTGTGCAGAGCTTCTATTTTAGAAAAAAAAAATTCACATCAGGCTGTGTTAGAAGTCAGCAAACAATTTATTTTTCAGTTGTTGACAAAATATAATTTTCTGGGTTGTTTATGTGATGCATGATCACAGGACATCTTCTCCAGTGGAGTGTGGCTACTAGAACAGAATTTTAATGGAGAAAGGGAAGGGAGAAGCCACAGAAGCCTCTCTTCTATTCCACTATCTTTGTGAGGTATCACTGATCAGAGGTAAAGCAATGCTCTGAAATTAATGGAAGTTGATTTTTATAGTCAGTCCAACCTACAGCTTTTTTGGAACAAACTTCCCTATGCTACTTTAAAATCCTGTGAACCTGTACTGTGCTTTGAGAGTGGGTTTATACACGTAATAAACCCCAAATATAGTAAACCCCAAATGTGCTTCATGGTCAGCCTCAGGCACAAGCATGAGGTGAACTTTGGGACATCCTAGGGACAAAAATTCACTTTTTTTGCTTAGCATGGACCAATGTTCTTTTCTCAGTGTGGTGGATCATCAACAAGAACATGGTGATTCTAGCCATGACATGTTGGTTTTGAGCTCCATGAAAACTGGACCTTCCAAAGAGTCTGGACTATGCAGCTATGAGCCTTCTCATTAAAAATGGAGGTCTGCAATATAATTACCACCTCTTCATGGTCAGTAGAGCTCTGTTGGTACAGTTAAATACCAAAGCGCGATTTAATCCTAAACTAAAACCTAAAATGGAGCCAAAATGAAATGATTTTTCTTTATTGGCGTTCAAGGATAATGAGCTTCTGTGACTAAGTCTGCTCTAATATTTCAGTGACCCAGAGGAGGTGAGCTGTGTTGCAAGCCTCATTTTGAACCCTGATAATGACAAGGATGTGTCACACAGGAACGTTGGTGAGCTCCATTCAGCAGCATGGATGGAGAGAACCAGACCACAGAGCCTGCAGTGTCTGGGTCTTTCCTCTGGCTCCTGTTCTTTGACACAGTGCAGGTATCATATTTTAGAGGGGGAAAAAAAATCAAGAAAAGAAACCCAAGGAGAGCCATATTGAACAATCTTTATTTAGCTGGGAGAGCACTAAACATTAAGCTTTGTAATTCTTTATCTTCCCTGTTTCTTTTCCAGAAGATGCTGTTAATTAGTCCAATATGTTAATTTCCTCCTCTTATAATTACTAATTTCACCCCCCAAATATGTTCACATTAAGCATCCCAAACAGATGGCATAAAATGCTTTTGAGAATGTAATGCATGGGTAATTTCCCAGAATGGCTGAGAGAATGACATTGTAAATTCATTCCGAAGCAATTTAAACCAAGAAATACTTTTTCAGAGTTGGAAAGCAACATAATTCATTTTCTCTTTCGGGCATCGTTTCCTTGAAAAATCCCTGGATGGCACCTTCAGGAGTGCTTGGATTCAGTTCCTGATCTTGGTGCTGTTGTCAATGAGTGATTTAGGTCATTACAGAATCACCATCAAAGCCATTAGCAAAAGTATGTTTAGCATGAATTTGTAAAAGTGTGAGTTAGCAAAGTTCAGTGTCAAGGTCCACTTTATCACTTTTTACATGGATGAAAGACAGAGAGGAAAATTGAGTTAGAATTGAGATAGAATGATTTCACAGAGGCAAAAAATGCAAAAGGGTAAAAGAGACCCTTCTGTGTCATGAGGGTCAGAGTAGACCTCCCTGCTTGTTAAACTAATTACAGAGCTTAGGTACAGCTCAGTCCAATCTTAGTCCCAGACCTGGACAATGGTTTATATCTAAAGGATTACACATGTAATTAATTAGCATCACCTAAAGCACCACCATCAGATGTATCCCAGCAAAAGGTGATCTTAGTAGGATGTTGTAAAAACACCAGTTCACCACAGATGGAATTTTTACACGGCTTCTGAACCAGCAGTAGCCTGAGTTTGTTCACAGTTCTTAGGGGGACCACAAGATTTTTAGCAGTTCCTAATCACTGACTAATTTAACATTGTCAGAGGCTGTATTTATTACAAGAATCAGTAGAATTTATTACAACTGCAGTAGTCAGTCATAGACCTAAGATGCAACATTCATATAAATTTCCATCCTTGCCCCAATCTGGGTAGGTAATTACTGGATTTTTAAAAATTCGGTAACAGTGGAAGGTAAGGAATGTTCCAAGGCTGTCAGGGAATGACTGAATATTCCCACTGTCATTCCCCATCCAACATTGTCTCTGCTCCCACCCTGGACACACTAAAGTCCTTGGTATGGGGTCAAGGGGCACTTCACCACCAAACTCATTTCCAAAGGCCACAGCCTAGCAGGAATTCCTGGGATATTAGAACAATCCAGAAGAGACCTGGGTAATGGGGGAAATGTGCCACTCTAGATGGGGAGTGTCTTTGTGTTTGTGAACCTGAAGAAAAAAAAAATTATTTAATTATTACTTTGCCTTCATATATAAGAGGAATTGGTTGAAATAGCAGAATTTCTTTTTTTTTAGGGGACTCAGCTTAAGATGTTTCTGATGTTGTAATTTCCTGGTCTGATTTGACTAGAATCACAGTGATATCCAGGATGAGCATAATTCTATACAATTCTGTATATCTGTATGATACAAGCACTGAGTTATAGCTTGAATTTTTACAGAAACTTAGAGAAGAGAGGTCCTCAGTTCACACTGATATTGAATGCATTGTGGAATGTTTTTGCATTATTCCCTTCACATCCCTTGACTTTCCCATCTAATGTGTTTCCACTAGAGACTGCAAGTCTTGGCTTGCATCTGATCCTACTTAATTTTGATCTGCATGGAAATATTTTCTTTCCTGTTTGTTCCATTGACACATTTGACCACACAGTCTTTTAAGACCTTGTCAAAAGACGATTCATCTGAAAACAGGAATCTTGTCCAAAAACAAAAAATAAACCAACATGTGGATGGCCAATGCTACTGTGCTATATCAGTATACAAATTACATCCTCTGGTTTTCTTCTCTTTCTTCCCCTTCAGTCAGTTTGAAGGTTGCAGTTTGCGTTTATGGTGTTTAAGTGTATTCAGACAATCCAGTAAAGGAGAGACAGTAAATCAGATGTCATGCATTTCATTTCAAGAAGTCCTGGGATGCACTGAAAGGAAAAATGATTTGTTTCTCCTGGTGACTGGATCCTCTTGAGCTGGGGGTTGGTTCTTTGCCCTCATTCTGGTCACTTTGTAGTGAAAGGCTGTTGTCCCACAGAAATGGTGTAAACATCCTGATTCAGCGTGGTGCAGGATTCCACCTGCACAAATTCAGGCTTACACTACTCCTGTGTTGTTTCCTCAAGTCTCTGGTGAAGCTCTGATTTAAGGAAAGTGTTGGTGGGTGTGGGAGGAATGTATCCAGGGATGGGTCCCAGGGATGGATCCACAGCTCATGAAAGATGTCCATCAAATCTCCAGCTAACCTGACATCACTTGGAGTTTGCCATCATTTTCCCAGTTGCTGGGATG
This sequence comes from Buphagus erythrorhynchus, assembly GCA_013400855.1. NCBI lineage: Eukaryota > Metazoa > Chordata > Aves > Passeriformes > Sturnidae > Buphagus > Buphagus erythrorhynchus. Next base: position 45,486 of record VZTT01007305.1, read on the forward strand.
GTGTTTTATCTAGAGGCTCCTCCAGCACTTCCAGAAGCACAGAATTGGGAATATATGAATAGTGTGTTTCTTGGCTGGTTTGTTAGTTTTAAATAATCAATTTCAATCATTCTTGAATCAATGATCCTTTTAGTGGATGAAAGCTTTATGACACACAAGCGTATTTGATAATTTACTTTCCATCCCGAACTGCAAAGGTGAGCCCCTCTCTGCTCCAGGGGTTATTTATTTCTGTACATCACACCATTCTGTTTCCTGGAAACAAAAGATTTGTCATCATTACATCCCTAAATATCCCTCCAGAGTAATGGTATGGCAGCAATTCTCTCTGCTTCCCTTCTGATTCTCCCAGCAGGCCACATCAATGAGCAGTCCCATTTAGAATGAGACTTGGATGGGCTATTTATTTTCTCATATGCTTTCATTCCCTTGGCATCAGCCTGCTGGCTGCAGCTCCCCACGCTGCTCCTGCAGCTGCCTGGGGGACAGGGTCACATCCACAGCCCCCAGGCACTGCTCCCAGGCAGAAAGAGAACTCAGACACTGATGTTTGCACCATCACCACTCGAGCTGGACACCAGCAACCTTCCTAGTGCTTCCTATTTTCAGATGTTGCAACAGCACTATTTAAATAGAGATGATGATGTTGGTTTACTTTCCCACTGCCCCAAATGACATACCAGGCAGTCTAGCTCTGCTTGCTTGTGCTTCCCAAAATAAAGCTGACAGTGCTGGGTGTTGTTGAGCAATTTGTATTACTGCCCTAATAATTTAAAATGTTGCATTTTTTCGAGTCTGGTGCAGTTCCAAACCGAGGGTATGGAAATCACTTGTGTATTAAGAAACTGTAGAACAGTCCAGCAAGTTTTGTGGTCCACTAGAGAGGATTATTAGAGTAATAGAAAAGTTGTATAATGCCAGGGTTGTGAGTTTGATCCCTGTGTGGACTGTTCACTTAAGAGCTGGACTTCATAATCCTTGTGGGTCCCTTCCAAATCAAATTATTCTGTGATGTAGGTTGGAAAAGGCCCTTTGGAGCATCCAGTCCAACCATTAATACAACACTACCAGGTCCACCACCAAACCGTGTCCCTAAGCATCATACCTGACTTCTACATTTGCTGTAGAAACAAAATATTTATGAGAGCTTTGGGGTTTTATTTTTTTGGGTAAGTTATGGATGAGATAGATAAACACATCTAAAGATTCCCACATTTATCCTAGGTGTCCAGGAGCTGACAAGTTCTTCCAAATTTACAACAGCAAATCTCTAAGCTGTGTAAAGGAGGCTGTAAAATGCTGAGCACGAAACACATTTCAGTAAGATGTTGTCCCAGTGTCTTGACCCCACGGAAAGGTGTTTCTGCAGAACCTCAGTAAAACACCAAAGGAAGTGATCTGCTCTCGGGTTTTACATTACACAGGAATGTAAAACCCTGGGAATAGACCACTGAGGGTTTTTTCATATTTCAGAAGAGTGGCACACCTCAGTCCCTGCTCTGTCACTTCTGTTTGGTGCATTCCCAGCAGACCCTCAGTAGTGACTGTTACAATACCCCACTGCATCAAATATACCAAGTCTTTGAATTTATGCAGTTGGTACAATACACAGCATTTGCTGAAAGTGGTTTCTAAATGAGATACCATTTTTTGCACACCTGATAGATAATAATGCATGCTGTAGAACCTCTCAATTTCACGTTCCACAGAACAGATCGAGTGCCTTTTCTGTTCACACAGATCATTTCAGTGTGTCTGTTCCTAAACAAAAACACCCCCTGTCCTTTCAGTCTTTCAGTATTTCTCTCTCAGTCTGGGGCATGATGAGCCCTTCAAGGGTTAAAACAACACTGTGGCCAGTCTTAAGAGTAAACCCACCTGAGGGGTACTACAGACAGCACTGTTCTGAAGGATGAGTGATTCAGAGGATATCCAACATCTGCAGTGCTGCAGGATCACTATTACTAGGAAATGGGAGAGATTGGGTGGAATAGGCAATTTTTTGTTGTTTCTGATTTCAGTTAAGTGCCCATGAACCCATGACTGAGTTGACTCTCCAGGTTAGGAATGAGCCTCCAGATGTGCTCTTGTTGACACACAGTCCTGGTCTCACCTTTGTCTCCCTGCTTTGGACAAAGCGGATGTTTCCACACTTCTTTTGGAGGGGTGTCCTCAGCCACACTCAGAGCCAGATTCACCACAAAGCCAGACCAAGGTGAGGCTGAGCTCCATCCATTTCCCTGTGCCTTAAGCTTCTGTGTATAAAATCGTGCCTGCCCGTGCTACCTTCCTTCACTAGCAGCTACTGATAGCAAAAAAAGAGGGTGACCTTCCACCATCTGTCCTTGGTGTGTTCAGGATGTGCCCAAAGCTGTTTGAGAATCCAGCAGAGGCTGCTTTGAGGAAGAGAAAGTAAAAGGATGCTTCATACTTGCAGGTGCTGTTATGGCTTACCCTGGACTAGAATTTGAACACAGAACACAGAAAATGGATCAGAGATTCAGCTTGAAGAAATCACCTGTTGTAAAGTTGTAGCTGGCAGTTCCTTGTTTAACTCTGAATTGCATCACTTGGTTGAACTTCGGTGAATAAACTGTTATGCAGGGAATTAATTTGCCTTGGCTTTCAGCCCTGAGATGAGAACATCTTATTGTATAGCCATGGAACCATAGAACAGAATTGTATATGACCTTTCAAATCACTGAGTCCAGCCTTAACCCAGCACTGCCCAGTCCACCACTAAACCCTGAACCCAAGTGCCACATTTACACTTTTTAAATACCTCCAGGCTGGTGACTCAGCCACTTCCCTGGGCAGCCTGTTGTCCCATGTATATAAAAATAGTTAAGCACTAAAGCTTGTCAAAATGCAAAGCAACCTGTAAAGCTCCAGCTCTACAGTGCTCAGCTTTCTTATTCCATTACCAAATAAGAACTATAAGGGTTGTTTTTTTTTTCCCCTCCAGGCATTCATCTTACTCATTAAACTGTCAGAGGGTGGACACTAGCTGTATAAGAAAGAGATAATGGAAAATGTTAACATGGTTTATGTAAGCCACTCGGACTTGAACTGTTCAACACTTCACCCTCTGTACATCTTTATTTGTAGCAGATTCATTCTCTTTTGTGCTACTACTCTGCATAGATGGTCAGACAAAAGGATTGTTTATGGATGCAGATATTTCAAGTTGCACACACCAGTAGCTAAGAGGTGACACAAACGAGAAACAGATTGCTGAGGGTATAAAATGCTGGGTGGTGTCTCAGCTCCACTGATGTGGAACAGAAGTCTGGTTTCAAGGCTCACTCTTCACCCTCTGGACTCTCCAGCTTGTGCAGATATCTCTGGTACATCAGGCCAAGCATTTAGAAGCTGATCTCTTGCCTGCTGTCACTGTGAAATACATGGGGGGTTATTACCATGCCAGAGAAACCTGGTCCTGTGCAGGAAATCCTCTGGGATGAACATGGGAGCTGGGAGAGTGTTCACTGATCTCCTGTCTCTGTGTTGTTCCTTAAATATCCACTGTTGGAGACTGGAAGATGTAGTAGGTAGACCCTCAGGCAGAACCAAAAGGGCTGCTCTGGTATTTTTTAACAAGCCTGGTTTTTTTTTTATTATTATTTTTCATTGAGTTTAAAGGCAGCCTAAGGCCTGCTCAGCTGTAGATGCCTACTTTGCAATATCCAGAGTTACAGGAAATTAATCATTCCCCTAAGAACCTGCTCTTTCTTTGAAAGTATCCCTGAGGTAATTCCACAGCAGGTGGGAGACTATTACTCACTGCCTTCTGTGTAAATAAAGGGGAAAGAGTTAATACCAGAAGTGAGATGTATTTGCAATTTTGCTGTTAATCTGTTCAAGGAGAGTGCTGGTGAGTTCATCCCTGTGAACGTGGGTGTGAAATCTGTAGATGAATCCTCAGTGTGGAGCCACACCTCAGTGGCATCAGCTCTTTGAAATTTGTATCAGCTAAACACACGATTTCTGACTAAGATGGACAGCTTCTTATCAGAGCAATTTGTTGTGGGTTGTTAAATATACCTATATATGTATAAAAATATATACATAAAAATACATGTCAATATCTGATTACTTTAGAAATCAAAAGTATCATCATGCTGAAACTGTCCTTCCAGTGACCACTGGCTAAACTTCCCAGTTCCAGGATTTAGCAGTATCATCAGGTTTTTTGCTGTCTTCTCTCCAGAAGAATGTATCTATTCTCTTGTTTGAATTAATTTAAAACTTTGCACAGATCTCCATTTTCTTCATGGATAAATGAACTCAATTTATGCATTGATTTATGCAGGATACTCACCAATTTTTTTTTCTCCTGTTACTCCTAGAGGTTTTAAAAGTCTTGATTTTCAGAGGAGGGAAATGCTATTTTTAAGGCTACTGTTGCCACCTAATGTATTTGTCACTTCTGCTTGGGTGAATGCCCAGTTCACTCAGATGTGGCTGGTGTTCTCTCACATTGTTTTGATGGATTACTGGTCTTCTTTTATTTAATTTCTTATGAAACCTTCTCAGATCCAAATACAAATTTCTTATCAGGAGAAAAAATACAGTTTCTTAGGTTGCTGTAAAATAGCTTGTTGTGCTACAAATCTCTGAGGTAGGTGATACAGAAATTCCCCCAGTAATGTACTTTTTTAAAAAGCAATTATTTTTTACATGATGACAATGAAAATTAATGTAGCCATACATGTTATTACATTTTTGGCTATTATTTTCCCTACCTGGAAGATAAGATTTTATGACCATTTTCAACAGGGAGACACAGAGCTCAGGGGCAGCAGTTGAAACATGCACAGTAAAAATTGTTAATGGCTTCTGTTTTTCTGTTAAAATCATCATGATTTTATCAACATCCACAAGACAATGAAATAAACGTGTCTGTTTGACTGGAGGAAACACACAGTAAAGGAAAGATCTATGCAGCATTACATGGTATCTGTTACCTCATTTTCTTCAGTCCAATAGTCCACAGATGGAGCAAGCAAAGAATACTAGATTTTTGATCTGCATTGCAGATTTCAGAGCACTTTGTAACTCCTTATCTCCTTCCAGGAGGCCTGACTGTGGTGCATTATGTTAAGTCCACAATTTTGCAGTTACTTCTTGCTTCCAGTGTTACAATAAACAGAAACACTTCATTCTGGTTAACTTTGTGTAGTCTCAAAAAACCCATAGCAAAAGCAGAACCCGTGGAAGTTGAGGGGTGGATATTTTTACCTCTGTTCCATGTATGGTGAAAGATGAAAAATGAAATTATTTCCCAAAAATTCAAAGCCAGTCACCAGAGGAATATCAGAACTTGAGGCGTTCTCACTCTGCAGGCTGCCTGCAGTACTTGCTTGGGACTGAACCCAGGGCAATTAAAAGCAAGCAGCTGATATTTTTGCATTGCAAAAGTTTTAAATATTCTGTGGTAGCCTGGCAAGCCCACACACAACCTGAGAGCTTTCTAATTGAATGGTGCAACTGTTCTTGCTTTTAGCTGCATCTCTCAAGTGTTGATATTCTCATTTCATCTTCCTCAGAGATATTGAAGGCCTCAAAGGTGAAGCTCATAGTTATAATCCATGCTAAAAGAATGGATTCCATCTGAATTTTTGGTGGCTGGTGTGAAGTTCCAGGGAATAGAAGTAATGACTCTGGAGCAGGGAGTGCTGAGATGTTCACTGGAAGCTCAAATAAGGGCAGTGGAGATAACTTGTCCAAAATCCTGACATTAGCTGGGTTTGAAATTCCTGTCTCTCTGCCCTGTACTCTAACAACCACTCTCTTCCTGTATAAATAATGTGCCACTTACATATTTTGATGTGGAGGAAATATGATATAAATGTTATGCCATTGGCAGTGGTGGGTGTGTTTTGTGCTGCAGAAAAACACCTTTATGCCCTACAAGAAAGGGTGTTTAAAAGGTTTTATGGAGCATGGGGAAGGTGATCAGCATTATAAAAACATCTGTCCTCTTTATGTGTGCCATGGATGCAGCTGCTTATTGATATGGAAATGTTAATGGTGGATGCTGTGGGTGTGTTTATAGGGTAAATATATTTGCTTAATTAATTAATAGGCAAGGTAGGCAAGGCTGTCACGGGAGAGAATAAAGATGTGGGCAAGGCAAAAGTCTTACCTGGTCATTTCTAGCCTTTGTGTGATCTGAGCAGTAGCTGCAAAGTCTCAAACACGTGATCAAACCTGACAAGGAAAACTGAAACACAGTCCAAGTGAGTTAAAGAAAGCTCTTGAGTCACTTTGGTCCTGGCAGACCTCACTGAACTGTTGCAGAATATTCTGGCACAAAGCCTAGGAGGGGGTCAACTGTGGGTTTACCTCAAAGAGAATTTGCCCAAACACCTCAGCACACGCAGTTCCAGGGTTTTAAGGTGTGACAGAAGTGCTGCTAACCTTGTTACCATGACAGCCTTTGGTCTATCCAGCACTTCTCCTCCTGGAATCTCTCAGGGTGTCCATGAATAAGCAGCAGAAGTGCTGCATTCCGAAGCTCTTTTTATATTTCTCCTCGTGTCAACGCAGTCTGAGCCAGTGTTTTCCTTCACCTTCTGTACCCTGTTCCTGAGACAGTAATGATTCAGTTCTCTTTTGGAAATTCCACTGGATGGGGCAGGGCTGAGCAGCTGGGGCACAGCTGAGTGTGTGTCTTTGCCCTCTTCTCCAGACTCTTCCTGAACTCTCTTCCCTCTTCCTTCCTGCTCCCTCACGAATTCCCGAGATGTAAAACCTCCATCCCTCACTCCATCTTCCTCTTTTCACCCTCAGGTCCTCCTCTGTCGCTGCAGAGGCAGGTGTGACACACAAAAAGGCACACTACATTTCAGAAGGCTAATATCCCGTTCATTACAACAGTCGACTGTGTTTTATACACTCTACAAAGTTTACACTTTATTCACTGGTCACAACAGATCAGCATAACAATCATTGGCGGAAAAGTTCTCCACCTCTGTTATTCCCAAGACCTTTTTAAAAATACTTTTCCCAACTTCAGGTTTTTTTCTGCTTATCTCCTTCTCCCTCTTCTCGGTCTCCATGCCAGCAGCCTTGGTCAGAGAATACTTCTCAAAACAAACCTCATTCATTAACCCTCTCTAGCCCACAGACCAGCTGTGGCTCCTACTATACTCCTCTACATCTTGTTGCAGATATTCTAGGTGTCCCACCACTCCTTTTTCATCTTCCAGAGCCTGCTGTGCTGTTGGAAAGATGGGGGTGGTGGAGATGAGGTGGAGCAGGATCTGGAGATGGATTTTGCTCTGGAGATCAGGGGATGGATGGGTACTTGGGACTTTTTAGGGTTTTCTTCTCCAGCTGCCATTTCTACACAAGCTCAGTGGTTTAAGACTTAATGGACAAGCAGCTGCCATGGGATAGTCCAGCAAAATTTTTCTTTCAGTTCCCCTGATGTATACTGAGGGATTCCCAAGGAGTAAATACAATTACAGCCAGGGTGTTTGCTGATCCTTTCTGTTTAGATAATATAAAATTTATTTTTATGATAACATAAAATTTCCCATAGGCAAAAAACAAACTTAAAAAAAATCTGCTCAAAAGCTTAATAATTCTGGTTGCTAACCATTGCCTAAGTGAGAGTAAACCAGTTTTTACCTTTAGGAAACTCCAAATCATGCAGATTTAGGAATGTGTTTCATTTTCGACAATTACTGGTAGAGATTAAAAAAAAAAAAATCTTGATTTCCGTAAGTGTAAATGTTTTCTTTTAACAAGGGAAAAAATTTTCAGAGCTTGGAAAACCCATTTATTAAAAAAAAAAATCATATTAAATCCATAAAGGAAAAAATGTCCTTAAAATCAATTTTTCCCGTTATGTCTAGTCAGAAAATTATTAGAAAATGATTAGAAATTTAGAGGCTTGTCTGAGTAAATGCAGAGATTTCCACACTTTAGAAAAATGAAGATAGTTTTAGGCATCCTCACTCTCCACTGTGGATGCCTAAAACTAGGAGAGAAGAATTCTGCCCCTCTTTTTTATCATCCTCTTCTCTGCTTACATTCATTTTAGTGCAATTAAGATATCATCAACATTTCACAGCCCTTGGCTTGCATTTCTATGTGCTTCTCCAATAAACTGAATAGTAAATATCCAAGGAAATTGCTGTTCTGAACAACAGGGGTTCAATTAGGGAAAGCAGCAAGTTCATTTTGAAGAATTATCCTAGAATTCTTGGAATAATTTGTGTGGAAAAGACTTTTACAATCATCAAATCCAGTCATAAATCCAGCACTGCCAAGCCCAGCACTCAACCATGTCCCCAGGTGCCACACCTACACAGTGACTCCACCACTTTCCTGGGCAGCCTGGTTCAATGCTTGCAGCCCTTTTGATGAGGATTTTTTTTCCTAATATCCAATCTAAACCTCCCCTGGTGCAGCTGGAGGCCATTTCCTCTTGCCCTATCACTTGCTACTTGGCATATAACATTTATTTTCCATTGCTGGGGGCTTCTGCTCTCACAGTTTGTGCACCACTGAAGACCATTTTTGGTGATTCATAATGAAGGAATCTGTTGCTGGAAAGACACCATTTTTTGTATCATCAGCACACTTTGGTGTAGATTATGTAGTTCAGAAACATAAAGGAAGGGGCTGTTCAGCTTTCTGGCGTCTTGGAACTGGAATAGTTGTTAAAGTGCAGGCAGAATTCTTTGAAAACCTTTCAGAAAACATTTTGTCAGTAGTGAGAGGGACAATTTGAGTCAGGTGATAAAGCCAGGGAAGGCTGGTTGTGTTGCTGCAGCTGGGAGAGGAGCACATATCATGTCCAAAGGCAAGGGAACAGCCTGTAGGCAATGGAACAAGGATAAAAATGATGCAGTCTGTTTCTGGCCTCTTCATGCTTCAGTCTCAATATTTTGTTTTCCTGGAGAGGGCCAGGTCACCCAAGTGTCTGCTTACCTCTGAGCCAGCCACTGGTTTTCTCTGATTTACAGTCAGTATACAGAAAGAGGCATCTCCAGAGGGATGGCTCCTGTCAGGAGCAAATCACAGGATAAAATAAATTGATTCATGAAAGCATTAGTATTCCTTGCTGAAAGGTTACCAGCTCCTCTTGGAAACCTTCATTTTCTATATCTGGTTCTTTGCAAATCCATGTAAGCTCTGCATTCATAGATTCCCAGCTGCTTTCTATTTTAATGCTTTTTCCTTTGTTTTTACTGTTTCAGCCCATTAATGAAAGCTTTTAGGAGACCAATGGGTTCTCATTTTCTAGGGCACTTCTAATCTCAGAGATGGAAATTCCAAATCTGTCTTGTGGTTCTAAATCATACTTTTATTGTTAGGATTCATTTTCTCATTAGGACGGGATCTAGAAGCTAAACCAGATCAGAATGTCTCTTGGGATAAACCCTGCAGATCTCAGCATAATCAGAATGGTAGAGAATTTAATCCTTTAAACAGTAAGAGTTTATAGTTGCTTGTTTGCCTCCTTCCTTCCCTTTGTGTTTGTTCTGGAAAGGATGTCCTTCAATGAGATTTTTCTTCTCTTAACTGCTGCTCTTAAAATTACATCGGTCCCAAACTGATGGGCTGTATTAACAGTACAAGTGTAAATGCTGAAAAATTAAAATCTCTTTGCTATGCAAATGGAAGATACTCAGCAGAAAATCTCCCAAATCAGCACTTTGCAGTAGCTGGGTTATTTTTCTGTAAGTGCTTTGTAAGAATCTGGCAATGTTGAGTTCTTGGTCCTGAGCAGTTCAACTCCTACTGGGTCCAGAAAATGGGTGAAAATGGGTTGGTTTAGTGCTGTTGCTTAGCTGGTTGGTTGTTACAGCCTCCCACATGCTTCAACACAGACCATGGGTTTGTGAAGTCAGCAGGTGAAGTTACAGGATACAGCTCATTATTTCTAATTATTTCTTCAGTTTCCTCTTAGTTGGTGCTGTTGGTTGGTAAAAACAAATTGTAGAGTCATAGAATGGTTTGGGTTGGAAGGAATCTTAAAGACAATTTAGTTCTCCCCCTGCCATGGGCAGGGACACCTTCCACTGTCCCAGGTTGCTCCAAGCCCTGTCCAACCTGGCCTTGGACACTTCCAGGGATCCAGGGACAGCCACAGCTTCTCTGGGCACCCTGTGCCAGGTTCCCATCCTCATAGGGAAGAATTTCTTCCTAATACCCAATCTAAACCTACTCTCCTGT
>VZTT01007305.1:57216-98941 GCA_013400855.1 Buphagus erythrorhynchus
GGAAATTGCAAGTGTTGGAACAAGTCTCCAACAGGTCCAACCTGGCCCTGAACACTTATCAACATCTAAAATTTAAGGCTCCCAACCATTTATTTCATTTGGGAAGCTGCAGATTTCAAAAGAATCTAGGAAACTTATGTAAATTCTTTCTCAAAATTTCACACCCTTGTTCTTCTGTCTACATTTTCTGTCACCTGGAAAGCTAAAAATCCAGCACAATTCAGACTAAATAATTAAGGTGTAATTTGAATGACCCCTAGGATGTTTCAGCCCAACTCTAGCTAATTCTATATTCAAAGACAGAAGCAGAGTCACAGAGGCCAAGAAAATCCATTTGTCTATTATCATTGGTATTTTTTTTTTCTATCTGTGTTAGAATACCTCAAAGGATTTGGGATAAAATGACCACAGCCAGGGCTCTATATTCAAAGCTACTTCTAATTCATGAAAAATGAAGTATTTTCTGCCATGCCTGATGGGCTGGCTGTTGTGTATCTCACATAGAATTAAAAATATTCAAGGTAACTCAGAGAAGCTGTACCAGGATAATGGCAAAATCCACATCCCTCCCTGATTTTGATTCAGGATATACCCAAGAGTTTGGGTGAGCTGTGAGTGACAGAGGTATAGGGCAAAACTGAGTGAAGCAGGGCTCTAGAGCTGGCTTTGCTTCATCACAAGGGAAAGGTCGTGCCAAATTATTACTCTGGGATAATCAAAGCTACTTGTCTTTTATGGTGGTACTCCATATGGCCTTAAGAAAAGATAAAAAAAAATCGTTCTGTTTCTACAAAACAATTCAGGTTTCATTAACTCAGCCCTTTTGACCAAAAAGAAACAAGGGAAAAAGAATGAGTCAGAAATTTTCATTTGGAAGTAGTCTGCAGGTACAGCAGTGACTGTGGACAGAACATCCCTCTTCCCCCAGGGAAATGGAAAACCTTAAACAGTCTCCTCTTTCCGCAGGAGCAGCACTAATAGGAAAAGGATGAGATGATTGATCCATCAAGAGCAAATGGAAGCAGCGGGAAATTGGTATTGGGGTGGGAAATAAGTTAGAAATGAGCTGGCAGAGGGCTGAAATCACAGCTGAAAAAGGAATTGAGTTGTGCAGTAATTTCAGAGTGAAACGATGCGGCGTGGGGAGGAATGGGTGATGAAGGCAGACACTGCTGGCCATCTTAAACCCATAATGTCGTGTGTGCAATTCATAAACTTGTGTGGAAAAAGACGTTTTCAGGGAAATTCATCTCTTACTGTAGCAACGCTTTTTGCTGCCAAAGGCAGGACAGAAAAATGCATCTTTTTCCACATGTGGATCTCTGGATGAACCAGTGAACTCCTCCTGTTTTGATAGCTGCTGATTTTGCATTCAGGTAACTGCAAGCAGGTTTTCTTTTGCAGTGTTTCTATCCTCAATCAGGCGTTTCCTTTGCAGTAATGAAGAATTAGGAGAGCCCTCCAGTGGCCGAGGGAAAGGGATGAGCTCTGGCAGAGAGCCAGACCAGCCTAGAAACCAGGGGCAGAAATATCTGCTGTATATTTCAGAGGTAGGAACTTCCAGCACTGTTAGGGATGACTTTTATCCTGCCTGCATTAGTCCTTTGATCCTGAGGAATTCCACAGCACCTGAAAAACGCTGTGAGTGAAATAATATGTGTATATTCCTTCATTATTTCTGTCTAAAAAAGAGCTATTTGCATGAAGGGGATAAACTTAGGGATAATAACTTCATTAAGAACTTTACAGGAATTGAAAATTAAAAGAGCTTTGTCTTCACAAAGGTAATTCTTAGTATTCAGAATGCAATAACTGCCCAAAAAGTCTCTTAAAAAAAAAACCTCATTATTTCTTCATTTCATAGCCCCCAGAGGTAAAGCCGTGATGATCAGATCCTTGTTGCCTGAAACATTGCTGTAAATGATGATTCTGATGATCTTATTAACAGGGGAAGGGAAGAAATGCTGAAAAATAATCTTTTTTCCAGGCATCAATCACAGATTTTGACATCTGCTTATGACAACTGGCAGTTAACAACATCATGGATGGGCAGTCTGAGGGGTGATAGGAGATTTTGGAAGGAGGAGATTTGGTGTGTTCAGAAGAGAAGCATCACTTGCTTAGCAGTAAGATGTTGTTATGTTGCCTTTGCAATTGTGTGTGAGAGCATGTGAGTGACAAAATGTTGAATCAGAATGTTACGTGTTTTCCCCAAACTCATTGTTTAATACTCATTGGGGTGAGACGTGCAGTTTTGCAAATAAAAAACACATTAACACATCCTGGGGAAAGAAACCCAGCTGTGCTGTCAAGCAGATTGGGAATGCCAAACTTCCCAGGATTAATTTGTTGCTGCACCTGTTATTAAAATCTCTATCTCATTATCAGCTACTTGATGACATTTACCCACATTTTACATCTATGCTGAAATTAATCTGTTTTAATGTTGGTGCTTATTTCAGTTTTCAACTGTTTTGCCTTGAATTCTTGTGGATTGATTCATGGCTTTTGTAAAAAACCATTGTAACCAATGCTGATGGAACCAGTTATAGATGGAGATCTGCATATCCAAAGTCTTGACAAGAACAGAAAAAAACCTTAGGTTTTGAAGCTTTAAACTGTTTTCCAAGATACATATTTACTGTGAAAGTTCAAAAACTTGTGTTTTGAGGCTTTAAACTGTTTTCCAAGGTTTCTTCTTATTGTGAAAGTTCTTACCCATAAAATGGGCACAGACAATTTACAGGTGGCTCAAAATGTATGATTTAAAATAACAGGATTCTGTAAGTTTTATACGAGATCATTAAAATTCAAATGAAAACATTGTATCTAAACAAATATGTGTGCATTTCAAAACAGCATAAAGTCCTAGTTTTCAATTTCTGTCTGGTATGTAAGTAAAACTCCAGTACCCATCTCAGATACGTGATGTGTTGGCAGGTGAGAGCTCTTTCTGAAGTACAAATATATCTTGGGGTGAATAACATCCTACTAAGTAGAATATCTAAGAGTTGTAAATTTGAAGAAGGTATTTGTCTCCAAATTAAATGAATCATCTTTCTCTGAAAGTGTCCATTTCCCTGGAGACTGTCAGAGAACCTGATTTAGTCTAGACACCCAAATTTTAGGTGGCTGGAATTAGGTGAGATGTATCCTTCTGCCTGTATGGACCTCTCAAATAACCTAAACCAGCCTAAGGCCTGGAGCACCCTGAGCTGCAGAATCAGAAATACAGGCCCTGGTGGTAAAAACAAGGGGTAATGAGCCAATCTAGGGAGGAGATATGGAGAGGGATTTTTCATCCCAGGAGGTATCCAAAATTATGTGAGGTCGCTGATCCCAGACACAGGCACAAGCTACTGCAATAGAATTAATGTTCTGACATCCTCTCTGTTCTTCTGGGGCTGAAAACGCGTGCAGGAGCAGTTTGAGGATCACAGATCAGGCAATTATTGCATTCTTTTTCCTCAGTTATCATGGCCATAATAATATTATGATAATCCATTTCCATGCCTAATCATTCCAGCTGGTATCTGGTGTGACTGGATCCTCCTCACTGTCTGGTGAAAATGATGTGTTTGAGAACCACTGTCTCAATTCTTGAAGTCAGTATTCTGCTCATGATTCCTGCCACTTCATTTCCAGGCATTTTCTCTGGTGTTTGTTGAGTGGTGGCTGGCAGAGAGATGCAAATCTATTATACAGTGTTTGTGTTGTATTGATTTCCTCCAGTAAATAATTCCATTAAATCTAAGACATGGAATCTCTAAACAAAATGCTGCTGGCATTGTGATAGTCCTGTCCTAACAGGACATTTTTCTTCTCATATTTATTCTGGATGTGTTTCATTTAAAATATTTTTGTTTGCTCTCCCATGAAATGATAAGCCCAAAGTTATGGGATTACAGCTGCCAAACACTCCAGGGAGATGAGGTGAGCCAGTGGGGAAGAGCTCAGCAAACAATTTGATCTTTGTTCAGGTCACCTTGAATGGGGTTAATCTGATTAATGCAGACCTTTACATCAATCCAAGTTGATTCCTCTTACAGACACCAAAGATCTACTCAAGGTGTTGGTTAGAGATGAGGACAAAATCAGTCTGATCAGGTGGATCTCATTGCAAAAGTTGTTATTTTTTTCTGTCGGTTGCACACCTCAGTTAATTGGCATCTCTGGAAACATTTGCACTGGAGACACCATAAGAGATGTGTCCAAAATTTGTTTCCTCTCTGAGATGTATTATAAACAGTTCAACCAAGGGGAGAAAATTGTCAGGAAAACTTCAGTTGCTCTACAAGGCTACTGCTTATGCTGTTTGTGTTTTAGGAGGTTTCTCACATTCATGAATGATTTAAATTAAGTAACCCAGGGAATAAAAATCTACTACTTAAAGCTTAAGTAATAATACTGAAAGACTCCCTGTGACATGCTGCTGATGGGATTCTTCCCTTTTATGACAGGCCCAGGTTTTGCCCAGTCTGATATCCACAGGTGTCCCAGAACAGTTGAGATGCCTGAGGACAGAATGTTTGCCCTGTGACTGCTGCTTCAGAAGGGATGGATCTTTCCAAGGTCCTGAGTTTCTCTGCCAGCCTCATGTGGCTATTCCAGATACGCTGGAGTACCTCAGATCTTGCAGGCCACACACTTTTGGGCAGTGGAATCAGAGTCTAGATCCTTCTTGCCTATAAATGGCAAGCTTTAATAACTCAAGGAAAGCAGAGTCAGAGCAATCTTGAGAGCTGGCAACTCTGCAGTGTTTCAATCTGTTACAAGTCCTCGATTTTCCACTTGGTTTGGACCCAAAGGAGTACAGAAGCCACTGGTGCAGGGTCCCAAAGCCAGACTGATGGTGCTCCTCAAAAAAACCCCAAGTAAATATGAGTTGAATGGTTTAAAACTGGGAGTCACGACATTGTAGCTACCATATGTGCCAGGCCATGAAGGCAGGGCTTGGATCCCAAAGGATTAATTCACTTATTTCTTCCGTTAAAGTTTCTTAGGAAGCCCTGTTGATTAGATCATGGCAATTTGGAGCAGGCTGGTTTTGTTGGTGGCATCTGATTTGGGTCATTTTTAGATACTGAGCAGCATGATCATGTGTTACTTCTCTCTCTTTGTGCTTTCTGAGCTACCTGATGTTTCAAAATCAGGCACCGTGCAGCGCCTGTGAGTTTCCAGAGGAAATGAGGGATTGACCTCTGATCATTTTGGTGTCTTTTATTTCTGTACATCCTCCCAGCTTATGATGCATGGGAAGACTCCTCAGATCTTCCCAGCATGCACTGAAAGGGAGCACAACAAAGCAGAATGGGAGACAGGGAGAGCAAAAGTTTGGCTTATCCTGAATTAAACCACATGGAATTTCATGGCTGATGTGTTGTGAGGAGCAGAACAGGACAAGACCCCTGAATCTTTTCATCTTTTTTGGTCCCATTGTACATAACAGAAAGAGTGGCACTAATGACACACATCTTCATGGTCATCATTCGTTCAGATGGGACTTAACCCGCCTTGATCTTGACTGGGTTTTGTGCTTATGCTGTAAACAGAGCACCAGGCCATTGCCAGATAAATATAGATAAATATTTCAGATGGATTCCTTTGTGTTCTTGTGTGTCTTTGAAGTGCTGACTCTGAATTTGACCGTGTATAAAATCAGAGTTATTCTGGAATGTCACTGTGCTCTTATGCAGTGGATGATGTCCTGCACATTCATCCAAAACAGCTCACTTCAAGAAAAATAACTCTGGGAGTTTATTAGTGTGTCAAGGTTGGTTCTTTTGTGTGTTTTGTGTTCTTGTAATCTCCCTGCAGTGTCTCATCATTTGTCTCATGTAACATGATTCACTCACACAGGTTTTATAGCTGTAGAGAATGACAAGTATATTAATGTACCAAAAGAAATTTATTGATATGATATCAAAATATACTGATTCAACAGCATAAATAATAAATGGCTACAAGCCATTTATTATTTATGCTGTTGGATCTTTTTACACCCCCAGTAAATATTTTCTAGCATCAATGAAGCTGAAGAGATTCATCACCACAGACCCTCATTTATTAATTTTATCTTTGCTCAGTGGAGTCATACTTCATTTCTAGCAATAAAGGATGTCTCCTGTTTCTAAAAAATGAGTTGATCACCTGAAACAAAGATCTCTATTTATCTATGTCTAATCTTCCTCTCTACATTTTCCATTCTGAACTTTCAGTGTAGGTCTCAAGTAGATGCAGAAAGGACCAGGTTTTGATTAAAAGTGTAGTCCTCAGTTTGAGAAGTTTTTCTTTAGCAGTCTACTCCTGTAGCAGAGTGGAATTCATTGTGAGGAGCCATGGTGTGGTGCGGCAGAGGAGTCAGCCATATATGACATATCCATGGCATTCTAGAGCTGTCTGTGGAGATCTTTAAGCTGTCCTCAATCTCTTGCTGCTTGAATTACCTTGCTCCCTGTGGTCTAAACGTGCTCCCACTCTGAAAATTGCATTTACACACCTAGAATGGGAAAATGAATATTTTACCAGATCATGCTCATGTTGTCACTGCATTTGAGAAGTGCAGTCAGAGCAGTTTTGCAGTGTGGCTTGAGAAGGAGGCCCTTGAGGTTTGTGGCCCAGAAGCCACTTTGGTAAATTTGTACCTTCCTCAAAGTCTTGAATTCCTCACCAAGCTGAATAATCCCAGTAACTTGAAAGTTTGATGCTGGAAGGTCATTGCAATAACACAGGATTACTGGGGGACACTTTTCAGAGAGGAAAAAGAGAGAAGAAAAAATGTATTGTGCCATTTGAAACCCTCCAGCCTTATATTTAGAAGTAACAGCTCCATGGCTGAGTTAACAGACCAGTTTATGAATGATGAAGAGTCTGGATGTGGATTTACACTCCTGGGTTAGGAGGAAGAGAGCTGGAGAGCCAACACTGGGATTGTGACTTGGTGTGATACTTCCACACTGATGAGGTAAAATTACTGAAAGCCAAAAGGCACTGAGGTGCAGAGGACATTGGTGTCACCAGATTGATAGATGCTGTGCATTGCCTGCCCTAAGCCTTGTTACAAAGCAGAACAGAGGGTGACTGCTGTTCCTGGAGAGGAGGAGCTCTTCACATTGACAGATAGAGAACATGAGTGATAAAACTGTCACTGTAGTGGGAGGCTGAATACAGTGGCTTTTCTTGCTCTGAAGAAGGGAAATGAGGGAACTTGTGGGGTTTCTTTTCCTTTTTGTTTTTTTTATGCCCTCAATAATCATCCTAGCTCTTGAAATACACAGGAATTCTTGATTTTTTGTAGATGGAGTATCTGATGAGAAGTCAGGTGGTTCTGGAACTCCTTGCACCCTCTCCAAACACTTACAGTGACTGCCTGAGTCTGCATAGAGCTGAGTTTTGATGCTGCTGGATAATGACAGCTCATCCTTGCTACTCACTGTCAGTGGGGCAAACTGAAAGCTGTGCTCTGGCTAATTCCATCAGCTGTGGCTTGGAGTGGGTTGTAGATTAAGAAAGCAGCTGTGTAACAGTGGTGTGAGGGCTGACATACAGAGGTTTCCATTGCCATTTATGAGCAGAGCTCATTCCTTTCCCAGAAGAACTGTAGGTGACCTTTTAATAAGTTCTTTTTAAAGGGTCTTACTGAGCTCTGTGTGTGTGGACAGGTTTATTTGTCTGTCCTGTTCTCTTCCAGAACCTTGCACATGCACCCAAACCAACCAGTGAATAGCAGCACACAGGAACGAGCCCACTTGGAAGCTGGCAAAGTTTTTCTGCCTGCCAAGAACCAAATCCCAGCTTTCTTGGGATGCTGAGGAATTTCTAAGGCAGATGTCTGCTGCCTGGCAAAGTCTGATTTGTGTCACATGCACCATGGCACCGGCAGAGAAGCAGCAGTGTCAGCAGCTGCAGGATTTCTGTCAATCTTTCATTTAATTGAATTTGCTTCTTGCATAAAGAACAACATTTTCACATCAAATGAGTCCAATGACAGAGTCAGGATCTCACTACATCGAGTTAGAGGGAAGCTCTGATGAAGTGGTTAATTGTACCCAGGGATAGCTGCAAAAGTGGTTTTTCATCGGAGGTTACAGTAGAACTGAGATTATTCAATATTGGTGCTGATTTGTGGACTGAAGAACAATAAATTATTTTCTTCATTCAGACTTAATCCTCAACATTCATCCCCTCTATATTTATTTTTGCAGTGGGTTTTTTTATTATTATTATTATATCTATGGAACACAGCAGAATTGTACGATACGTACTGCTTCTGATTTTCTAAAGTTTGAACTGAAAAGATGGAAATCAGTTTAGACTGAAGATTTTCTAGCTCTTTTCACTTAAATGAAGAAATCATTCTCCTGATCCTGAAAAAATATTCAGTTTAATTCAGGGCTGTTGTTTCAGGTGTTAACCGCTATAAAGAACAGAATTGAAATGAAATCCAGCTTAGTGTTCGACTCTGTAATATTTGAACCATTTGAAAAATCTTCAAGAGTTTGTGCTGGAAAACACAGGGCAGCATTTAGGAACATGAAACATTTACCAAATTTAAAAGTAGTTACTTTTCTTTGAAACTGTCATTCTTTTTTTGTAATTTATTAAGTGATGCATTCCTCAAAAAATTCAGGAAACTCCAGTGCCTAAAGCCTCCGACCAGGATTTTGATTCCAGCGTGCTGAACAAACAGTGTGAAAAAATAGAAAGGGCAGACAGTAGGTGAGAAATGAAGACTTTTGGCCAGGCTATGTTATTTTTCTCCTGCAAAGAGGCAGCAGAAGCAGAAAAAAAAAATAATCTTACAACATCCTGGACCAGTGTCCTGCTGACTGCTCAGTCCTGCCTGAGTAGCCACTGGGCATCTTCAGATGCTGTCCTGTGAGGTCTCAAAGCCACCCCTGAGAGGCTCAGCCTGCGGAGCAAAAAGGAATTTTATGTGTTCAGCTGCACTGTCAGGAAGGAGAAAAGAGGGTTTATAGCACCTTTTATCTCTCACTATTGCAAGTTCAAGAAAAAGGGTTTTCTCCTCAAAGCCCTGTTCGAAGCCATCCAGTAGGTTGGTGGTGGGCATGACTGATGCTAAAAAAAATTTCTCGCCTGCTTTTTGGGGTTAGAGGTGCATGGGACAAAGATCTGTTGGCATTGACAAGAGTTAATTTGTTGCAATTGAGATTTCTCCAGAAAGGCTGCAGTTTTGGGAACATTCGCTTGGGAAGGAGATCAAGGCTCCAGAGAGAGAAGCAGAGAGATGCATTCAGTTGCCTCAGAATATCAGTGTCTAGAGAGTTAGTACACTTGTTATTCTCGTGGGTTTTAACATATTTCAAATAAAAATACTTATCCCAAAACCGCAGTGGCACTCCTCCCCTCTCTGCCATTGCAATCTGAAAATGCTAAAAAATCTCCAGATTCCCAGATGGCAAAATAACATCCTGGCTAGTTCTCTCCTCAGTGCATGTTGTTAATTTATTTGTTGTTCTAACCCAGTTAGTTTTTCTTTTTCCTCTCTTTGGATGCCACAATTCTTTTGGTCCTTCAAAAGTAATGAAAAAAGCTCTTCAGCCTTAAATATGAATAAAAGGAAAGTCCAGACCTTTGCAGGGTGGGAGACAAATGTTATAGGAAGTCCTGTACCACTGCTTTGAGCTCAGTGTAAGCGCCTTCTCATCCGTGAACAGACTGTAAATATTTCATTTTGGGATCCATTTCTTCCTGTCAAATCTTTGCCGTCCTTGCCTCCTGTTTCTGCATTCCTCTCTGCCACTTCCTTATCTACTGATCTTGGTCTACTCCCTTACAAGTCAGCTTTCTGTCTGCTTCCCAAAATCCTTCTGAATCTGTGATCATAAATGATCCTCCTCAGCAGCACTTTCTTGTAGGGATTTCCTCACAGCCTGGTGTAGCAGGTCAGAAAGGCTGCTCAGGTCTGAGCTGTTCTCCAGCATGTCCCAGAGTGCAGACCTTCACCCAGCTCCCACTCTGCTGGGCTTTGATTTCCCATAGATAACCAACCTCTGGGCACCTCCTTCCAAACTTCTTCCCCTTCACCAGACCCTTCTCATCCTGTCTCACAGTGACCTCAGTTTGTCAAGCCCTTTGTTCTTCCCTCCCTCCCCACACCAGGGTTTTCTTGTTTAGCGGCTCCTCCACTTGCTCCTGGTCAATCTGGGTGCTCATTCTTTCTGAAAACCTTGCTCTCTCCTGCCACTGGAAAATGAGAGGGGCATTTCTTTTCCTCCTTGTCCCCTGAATGATCCATCCTTTGCTTCAGAGCTCTCTGTGCCTTGCCCTGCTCTACGTCCACCCCATCCCATCTGTGTGTGCCTGAAAAATGTGTTCCCTCGCTGCCTTCTCCCAGGCTGGGTTCCCAACCCTTCCCTACTTTCCCCACTTTTCCTCTTCTATGGGTCATGATTCCAGATTTCTTTATTCCAGACCAGGCTGGACGGGGCTTGAAGCAACCAGGTCTATTGGGAGGTGTCCCTGCCCGTGGCAGTGTATTGGAATGAGATGACCTTAAACGTCTTTTCCACCCAGACTGTTCTGTGATTACTTCAGATTCCTTTATTGCAACACCTCTCTTGTATCAGATCATCTCCTTCATCCCTGCTTTTACTATTGCTCTTCTTTCTCAAAGCCTGCACAGCATCCAGCACTGCAGCTCCTGGACCGGGTCCCTATTCCCCCCCTCCCAGCATCCCTGCTCATCCTCAGTTCCACGCAGCAAAGGCAGGAAAAAAAAACAAAAAAAACCGAGGAGTTCTACTCCTCTGATGGCTTTTCCTGTTCTCCCTGGCTTTAATTTGCAGCGAGTATTTTTTGCAAAAGTGCTTATCCCTGGAGCTAACAATAAAACCGTGTCTGTGTGTGTCAGAGGGAGGGAGGGAGAGGCAGGAGGAGAGGGAGGGAGATGCAGCAGCACGGCGGTGTGGCAAAGGGAGGCGGCATCTGGGAGCTGCGAGCCCAGGGACCTCGGGGAGACGTGAGCCCCTCGCTCCGGGCTCAGCCCGATCCCATTGGCTCCCGAGCCGCTGGATTTAAAGGGAAGAAGAGCTCGGAGGGCTGAGCTGCACAGGCAGGCGCAGCCTCTCGGCCAAGTTGCGAGCAGCACAGGCTCGCACACACCGGACTGCGGGGTGCCCGCAGCTTGATGCTCCTCTGGCTCCAGAAAGGAAAAAAAAAAAAGAGAGGACCAAAAAAAACAAAAAATTTAACCAGCCAAAAAGGGGTGAAGGAGCCTGATCCAGTCCAGCAGTCCCAGAGGGAATAATGGATGTGACCATCTCTCAGTTCATCTTAGAAGAATTCGATGTGAACTGCAGCCTCCTGGATCGTTTACACGAGACTTTTTTAGAGAGTTCCTCTATCCCTTTCCTGGGCTTTGATGGTAGGAATTGTTACCTGGTGCAGAGCTCGGGAGAAGCTTTAGAAGTGCTGAGGTTCGGTTTGTTTTGTGATGCAAAGTGTGTGGCTTTTGTGCTTTCTCAAGTGCTTCTTTTTCCCTTTCTGTCTCGTTCTTTAACCCCAGGTCCATACTGCAATGCCACCACGGACCAGATCGGGACCTGCTGGCCCAGAACCTCTGCGGGGGAACTCGTGGAGAGACCCTGCCCCGAGTTCTTCAATGGGATCAAATACAACACCACGAGTAAGTACAAACTCCCTCCTTCTCCCGCAGATCTCGCGTTCAGAAGGCGCTTAGGGACACTCAAAATATATTTCCATTAAAGAAAAAAAAAATAATAATAAAAGAAAAAAAAAATTGTTTGCTTGGGAATCAACATTTCCTCCACATTCCAGCGTGTATATTCAAAATTCTTGCCTGGAATGATGCAGATTTCTCAAAAGCGCAGACTTGTGGACACAGTTTCCTCTTTGCTGAAGTACATTTAGGGAGATCCGGGCAGAAAATACCCTCTGCAGTCTGAGGAGCGTTTGTTGTGCTGTGTGTGTTTGTGCATGTGTAGCTACATACAGCTCAGGGTGTTTGTAGCAGTGCTTCAGCCACCTGGGTAATTAGACAACCTTTGGCTCATGAAATACTTAGTCCTAACACCTAAGAACTGTGTTTTGAAAGGACAGTCCCTTTTCCAGGCTGGCAGGGTGAGCAAACCGTGCTGGGAGTTGGATCTAACAAACAGAAAGAAGGCTGAGGGCTGGAATCTGTTTCAGCAACTTCATCAGGGACTGGCTCCTGAGGCTGGAGCTGCATCAGCTCTGCACGGGAGACAGGAGAGGAAATTAGGAGGCAAATAATATTCAAAGCAAGGGAGTCTGGGGGCTCCTTAGAAATCTCCTGGATGCTTTATTCTTTGAGGTAAACAATCATGATGACTCACTACAAATTTATTATTCAGGCAGTGAGACCCAGGCACTCATTTCCTTTTGCTATCTGTCAATACCCTTTGGATCTTTCATTAAGAATTTTTAAACGTATTACTTCCAAATATGTGCACTCACTTGTCACTCATTTTTTCAGTGTGGTTTTGACTGTAGGGATAATTTCATTCCATGTTTCACTCTGAGCTGTTGCTTGGGTGTTGGTGGTCTCATTTGCAGGTAATGTTAATTTTGTGGGGCCAGCATTCTTCTTAAGTCCCATAAAAGAGGGATGCTGATATTTTAGATCTTACTTTTAAACTTGCAGAAGGTGAATTTATTGTTTCCCCAGCTCTAGGTATCATGGTCAGATAACTGCCCAAAACTTTGGTGCACTGGCTCTGTGAAACAAAGTCTCCTATCAGATTTGTTGTTAGGGACAAGTTGAGAAGAGTAAAAGGTTGCCTGAGAGAGCTGCAAAATCATCCTAAAGCCCTCTATTCTCAGACCTGGGTCTTTGCAATAAAACAGGAGGGACCCTGGAATGGGCTGGGTGATGCTGGCTTTGATTACAGCAGGTGGTTCACTACTTGGACAAGTCTCAGTTGAGATGAGAAGAAAATTTCTGAGAATTAAGGGCAGTGCAGAACACAGTGGAAAGAATTTAAACGTTTTTCCTGTGTATGGAAGAAAAAAAAATTGAATACCCTAGTTTGTTTTTTATAAACTGTTGATGCTTTCACTAGTTCATCAGTGACCTGATTTAAAGTTCTTCCCTGCTCCTCTTCTTCTCAGTGGTGGCTGATGCTTGTATTGCAGTGCTAATAAGTTTTATTAAATTCTCTGCTCTTAAAACAATGGCATGTTAATTAAAGACTGATGGAAATCTGTTATTGAAATGCTGAAGCATTATTTTCTGAGGAAATTGATATTTTTCTCCTTTCATCATAAAATGTGAATCGCTATCTCCAGTTGATCTTAGACAGTTCCATGTGTGTGGTTCTCCAAGTTGTAGTTTAGAAAACAGAGGCAAGAATTCTATGAAAATTTGCTCAACTTTTGGAATCATTAGCTCCTTGGGATGTAATAGTTAAGTGATTAAAGCTTGGGAACGCAGTAGGAGAGCAGGTTAAGGTTTGAATACCCAGGTGCAATCTCTTTTGGCATTTGAAAAATATAATTACTGCATGCAGAACACATCCAGAATTTGGGAAAACCAAATACTGACACATTCTGACCACTTGCATGATTTCACCAGGTTGGTTTGTGATGAGGCTCATTTGTGATGAGGCTCATTGTGCTGAAAACCTCAGCTGTGTTCCCCATGCAGATGATAAAATGAGCACAGACAACTGATTAAAGAATGGGAAATGGATCTTGCAAATCTCAGAGGTGAATAATAATACGGCTCAAAATGAAGGTCTGATAGGAGAGGGCTTGAATCAACACAAGATTTCTGCCTAGGACATGTAGTTTTGTCCTATTTTGTTTTGCATTTTGATGAGGCAGACGGAGAAATGATGATTTCTTATATTATACTGATTTTTTTTCTTTTTGAGAGCAAAATCAGGCCAATTTAGAAAAACAGCATTGCACTGTCTTTCTTCTACTAAGAGCTTATCCAGCTCTGGGTTGTAACTCAGCATTTATTATACTATCAGCTATCCCATGTTCATGAACTGCTACCTTTTAGGAACTGCAGCTTTTCTTTGCATTGATTTTGTATATCTGTGAGTATATTTCTCATTTGAAAGCCTGTAAAAATTTTGGATCCGTTTCAGTGATTTCTTTTTCAGTTTTAGAAATCAGGCTCTCAAAGATTCCAATTTCCCACCGATTTCCTAAAAGCAGCTCAGCAGCTGCTGGGAGGGAATGAACCCAGTAGCGATCCCTGACGAGGAAGGCTTTTGCACTGTAGACACTGGCAAATCCAGACTGGGAAGTGCCCAAACTGTATGAAAAGCTTATGAAAAACTCAGAGAAGCACAAGACACTGATCCATGGCCAAGTTTTGGTGCTCGTCGGGCTATTTCTGCCCCTCACTGTAGTCTCTGTGCATGCAGGGGATGGAATTCAAGACAAAAACAGACAGGTAGGTTCCTCTACAGATCAGCTCATCATAGGCTTTGGATGCACCTCCCCTGCTTTCTATCCATCCTGTCAGCTCTCCAGCTTTGATGTTCAGTCTGACTCAGATGGGAAATGCTATCAAACCATGCCAATGGTAGCAAATTCAATGGAAAAGCATTTGAGGCAAAAAACCCAAACCCTTAAGAAAAAGAACTTGTGCTTAAAAAGCTCCCGTCCTGCTTGCCACGCTAGAATAAAGTGCATAAAATACTTCCATCCTAACTGCAAGAAATTCCCGTGGTGATTCTGTGCCTGGGTCTGTGTTTCTCTGTGTCTCCTGGGAACTGCTGAGTGACTCAGATAAGTTTCAGCTGCACTCATAAAACAAAGTCTGTCAGTCTGTGAGGACTTTTTATCCCTGACATTTTGTTATTTTGGTGATATGTTGGGGGTTATTTTCTCCCTCTTTATTTGGGAAATAAAGTCATGTTGACAGATCACGCTCTGGTTGCCCTGCAGTGTGATTTGTGAATATGGGCAAAATGCTCTTTGACCAAGAATCTGAAAATTATGCCAACCACTTACAAAGTTGCAATTTTTATGTATTATTCTCAAAGGGAGGAAAAAAAATTAAAATAAACAGGAAAGAAAAAAGTCTGTGTTGGTGCAGTGTGTGACTGTGCACTTGTCTCTGCTCAGGTTCTATATTTAGCGAAAAATGACAATATCATTGCTGCCCTCTAGATGCGTTTATGCTTTGACAGTGTGAAGCTTTTAGTCTTGTTTTAGGAAACAGATTAATTCACTTCTTAGGATATCCTGAAGCTTGATTAATTCAGCAAATGGAGTGTAATGAGTCTGGTTTAGCTGCTTGCTAAAAAGCAGCCGTTCAAGCATGTACTTGGAGCGTGTTACAGGCTAAAGTATGCCTGCATTAACACTTCCCCTACAGATTTCCCTGTTCAAGGGGAAAATCCAGGGTTAAATGTTCATCTGATGGACAGAAAGTGTTGACTTTTGTAGCCTCAGCTGATTTGTCTCAAACACCTGCTGTGGCAGGGGGCTGTTCTGTGGTGACATTTATCCATCACAGGCTGCTCACTTTGCTCTGGGCTGCAAGCAGGAGTTGGAGGCATTTAGTCTGAAAGACTAAAACCCACAGATCTAGGTATTTCCAAGTAATATCAACAGCTAATTTAAGTATTTAAGCTCTGATACACGTCAGTGGAGCTCTAATTGACAGAAGGAGTGAAGCCTAGGGGATTACTGAGCTCAGCCTAAAGGAAGAGCTCAGCTCTGCAGCCCCTGCAGAAGTGAGAGTGCTGTTTGATATGCCCAGGAGTATTTTGTTCCTGTTTCAGAGGGCCCAGCCTTGTTGTAGGTTTGTGTTTTATCTCCCAGGCCACACAGGTGTTGCAGATGCTCAGTGACAAATGATCCAATGCCCGTGTTCAGGCAGCTGAATTCATCCCTGGGTGTGTGTTGTGCTGCACTGATCCTACACCTGGGGATTGAGATCAAATTGCTTTTGTGATCAACAGGAACAAAAGGTCTCTGTAGCTGCAGCTCCCTGCCTGCAAATTCCCCTCTCTATCTCTCAGTGTAGGGAAGCTCTTTGACTGAAATAGCCACTTCACAGGAGTGTTTTGGATATCACAAAAAGCATCCTCCTCATCTTCTCCAGAGACTGTGCAGCTGAAAACAGGCACATAATCACTGCTAACCTTGCCCTGATGGGGACTTGGTTCCTCCTTGTTCTGAGGGGGTGTGCACCACCTTTTCCTTGGCCCTACAAGCAGCTGCTTGGTGAGAAAGCTTTGGAAATGGTTGGTGCCTTAGCAACAGGGCTGATGTTCATGTGGATGGGCATGGGGATGGAGCCCCTGGCACACGATCTCACCTGGACCTGTTAGCAGGGCTTGCTCCACCCTGGGAGAAAAAAAGCCTGCAGTTCATGGTTGTCTCATCTTGAACACAGAGAAATAATCTTCTGTGTGCTGAGGGAAGGGTGAAGAAGTGAATTAATAGCTCTTCTGGTTTGCATTTCCCCCCTTTTGAAAGTGTTTAAAGGGATGATTCAATTTTTAAAAGAGCTGATTTTCATAGGTTAAAACCCCATTCTTTTATGGAGATCTAACCTTTGCTGCTTTTCCTTCTGATTAATTATTGCTCAAAGTTCTGGAAATGTGGCTCCAGCCTGCATATAAAACATGAGCCTTGCTAGGAAATCATTGGTCTCAGAGTCTTGCTCGTGTTTTCTGGGCAAGCCCTGTCCTGATAATTATAGAAATGCGCACTTCTATAAGTGGCTGGCCCAGAGGCTCAATTAACATTTTCACTTGTGTTTTATCTCATGTATTTTAGTGTCTTGACCACTTCTGTTGATCACATTCACATGACTTACTTGTTCCCCAGAGGTTTTTCTGGCTTGATTTCTAAAGGCTGCATTTTTGAAAGCACAGTCCTGCTGTAAATGACAGAGACCCCTGAAGTTCTGGTGGCTTTTAATCATTATTGGAGAGAAACAAAATGTCCATCATGGGCATGCATGTGTGTTTCCAGACTCAAAAAAATTACTATGAAACCTTAAAACTACTCTCGCCTCATCTCTCTTCTGTAACCTTGTTAGATGTCCTGAAGTCTTTTATCCTATAGTTTAATGACAGGAGGTTTGGGATAAAAATGTTTTGTAGCCAATTCTAGTTATGGAGTCACTAGAAGAAGACTTTGTTGTTGTTGTTGTTGTTAAAAAAAGTCTGCAGCCTTGCAGTACCCATGTATCAGCCATCCTGGGGGGTAAAGCACAGTATTTTCAGCTAGGAAGTCAAGAGTAAATGAAAGTTAAAGGAAGGAGACTGATGAGAAATGAAACAAGCTTGACAGTGGAAAAAAAGAAGTCCAGAATTGGAATTCTGGAGGAGGAAAAAACATCATTTTTAAGCTCGTAAAGGTTCTCTCTGAGGAGATCAAATCTGCAGCTGATTAGGTCAGCTTGTCTTCAATAGCTCTGTGTCCAGATTAAGATTTCAACCATTTTTTTTTTCATTTTCTCTTACTGCTTTTGCAAGAGAAACACAAATACACACGTCTTCCACAAATACAGTGAGAGGCTCTGGATTTCAGTCATGCACAGATGGGAGAGGCTTCACTTGTTCCCTCCCCCTCAACTTTTTTTTCGTTTTTTCCTTTCCTTTGTGAAGCATAATTTGTGGTATGAGATGGCTCTGATTTTGTAGTCTGGAAGAAAAGTGTTGGAAAAAATATTTACAAGGAGGAATGAAAAGAATCCATTTTTCTTGCTCCCACTACTATCATCATGCAAAACATGTGATTTCTTCATTAAGCCCAGGACACACGTTAATTGCATATAGTAAAATAAGGAGATTGTTAATGTTACTTCAGTCAACATTCAAAGATCTTTTCTCCAGCCAATTAAACACAGATTTGTACTTTTGTTCTTTGCTAATAAGTTATGAGATGGCTTTTCTGTGGTCCTGTTGTACCTGATTTGTATTCTCTTCAGTTTAGGCTTGGCTTTCAAGGCAAAATTCACCCAGACTTTACTAGAACTGGAACTGCAGCTGCCATTCTACACCAAAGTCAGTCAGACCTGAGCAGTGGCACATCTTGGAGAGGGCTTTAAACCCTGGGCCTTTGGGAGGGTCAGCAAACAAAGGTTTGTTTGTCGGCAAACAAAGGGTTGCCCACATTGTTTTGGAGGCTTCTTTGTGAATCTTTCTTTCCCTAAGGCCCCTGCCCCATCCATTTTTCTGTTGTCTAAGCTGGCAGTGACTTCCAGCTGGCAAACAGATGGACTGAAGTCCATTTGTTTCCACAAGTTTGGAATTAGATGATATTTGCAAAAACGTGTGCTTCTGGAGCATGGGGAGGAAGAAGGAATGGCTCATGAACAGATGGGGAAGGGAAAGAATTAAATCTATTACAAATCCTCATCTCACCATATAAAAATTAGAGGGAAAATCCCACCCAGTTGGATCCAGTGTGGACACTCCTGTGGATTGGGATTTCTTGTTTTATTGTACCTTGGGGCCCATTCTCCACCCAGACAAGCTGTGGGAGGCTGCGGTGGAAGCGCCAAGGTGGAAAGGGGCTGTTGTGCCAGCGGCTGAACACCTGAGACTCTCTGAGACCCTCTGTGCCTTGGGGGGTTCCAGCCTCTGCTGTCACAAAAACTGGGCGACAGTGTCACTGAGGGAATGGCCACCCGCCATTCCGCCTGCCAGCCACAGGGTGTCACTTAGAGTGCAGGTAAAGCCAGTGTCACCTGCAGGATGGATGGGTGACCTGCAGGGTGACCCTGGGCTCTGGGACAGAGCTGTTCCCCATCCTGCTGCACGGCAAAAGAGCCTCATTGAGGTGAAACAGGGACAAGGACACGGTGGGGAGGGATGTTCTGGAAGGGATCCTGTGTCCCCTCTTCTGTGGGGTCACTGCCTGGGGTGGGTGGTACCTCCTTCCCCAGGGCTGCTCTGAAAAGCTGAAAGAAGGGCTGTGCTAAGCTTGGTTCCCAGGCAGGTGTGTTGTGGTAGGGGATGTGGAGCCTTGCAAAGCACAGTGCAGCCATTCAGAGGTGAAACAAATCGATCAGAGAAGCCTAAGCAGGCAACAAGAGCCTGCCCTTGCATGAGGCAGGGATTGCTCATGGCTGTGTTCATCACTGCACTGCTGCCCTTTGCATCCATCTGATCTCTGAATGCTGACCCCTGGCAGGAGCCCTTGGATTTTCCCTCAGTACCTGACAGATGCTCCAGGTGCTCCCACTTCACAGCAGTAACTCAGAGGTGGGGCAGTACCACCTCAGCTGTGACCTGCCTGTTGCTCGTGTTCTGCAGAACAATTAAATCAATAAATTAGTCAGCTCTAGATTCTTCATGTTTCCCTCTGTGCTCTGCAATGATACAGAAGTATCTTTGCTGTTCATATAATGGTGAATCTTTGCAATTTCTGTGGCTTGGAAGAACAGAACTTCAAGCTGCATCCTCGTCCAAATAAAATTCTCAGGCTCTGACAGTCATTCAAGGCTTTGCCCAAGGTTTGCTGTCCTGGGAAAGGAAACCTCCTACTCAGTTTTGGTCCCCAACATCCAGATTTTACACCCAGATTAGAACAGCCATTCTTAGAGCTTGAGAAGTCAATGAGAAATGAGGTTTCCCATGGCAATTGAAGGGGAATGGATTTTTAGTAGATATTTTCTTTTTTTTTCAGTGCGGTTTTCATTCCCCTCAGATGTTATTCTTGGAGTTCATAATTGGTAGCTCTTGGGACAAATTCATAAAATCAATAAAACTCAGATTGCTTTATGCTGACTTATTTCTCTGCAGTGCTGGGAATAACAGAGGGGCAGATACTGCTCCACATGAGACTTCTGCTGGGAGAAGCAATACTTTGAAACAAATTATAGGAATAGAAACTCAGTATTTAAAAAAAAAACAAAACAAACAAACAAAAAAAAAACCAAAACAGAAAAAAATTCTCAAGTCTCATAATATGTTTTCCCTGGGAAAACAGAAGGAAGAACCTTTCCCAGTTTGGTTGTATTGTCCCATACCCCTGGTGGCTGGAAAGCCCTGACTATGCTGTGACAGAAGAATTAATGCAGAGGAGTTGCATTCTCCTCCACCAGCCAGGAAGCAAACAGAACTTTGGAAAACAGAAAAATACGTTGTAGAAATGAGACAAACACAGAAAATAGGAAATTACTTTGCTAGTGCATCATCACCATTTTAACTAAACTTAAGATGTGACTTCCTAGGGACTCGTTTTCTAATTTCTAAGAACTTTTATCTAACTTAGGAATTGCTGAATTATGCCAGTAATCCCTGAAACATCAGCATTTGTGTATTTCAAAGTACATCATGAGCAGTCAGGACTTGTTGCAGGATCTCCAGGCTCCACACTGATTCTTGCACTGCAGCTTGGAGCAGCTGATGCAGAGTTTGGAAGCAGAAGGATTTCAAAGATTGGTATTTCTGGGCTGATCTTAGCACACTTCAACATCTGAAAGCTCTGATCTCTGTGTGGGAACCAGTGTGGAAAATGGGAGTTTGGGTGCTGGAAATGGATTTCTAGGATTCATAAGGAGGGGACACCCTGTTTTTTTGCAAGACAGCAGAGTAAAAGGCAGGGGATGAAGGGGGAAGTGAGAAGCAGGGCCCTTCAGAGAGATTTCCCAGTGCTGGCCTTGCACGGAGAAAGCTCCTCACAGGTTCCTTCCCAGTGGGTTTTTTTTTCTATTCCAGGAGCTCTGGGGAAGAGACCCCTGACTTGGAAAGCCCTTTTTGGAAGTCCTTTTTGTTAAGAGCTTATTTTTCCTTTCAGGGTGTGGATGCTGGTATCTTGGGTGTGGTCGCAGGGATTTGGGCAGGGATGCACCTGTCTGGGTGGGGACAGTGACCCCATCACCAGCTAGCAAGGCCTTTGTAGAGTGAGCCCCTTTCATTCTTCATTGAGAACACTTTGTAGTAAAGAAAGGATCTCATAGGTTCACACTTTGGTTAATTTTGGCCATCTAATCCAAACTTCTGAATTTCCCTCTCCACGTAGCTATCATGTATAAACTCACCCCCTTGCCCCTATGTCATTAATTAGCAAATTAATGTCTGAAGATGCACATTTCCACCAGAACTGCCTGGGACTCAGGAAGTCTCCTTAGCAGTCCAAAAATCAGAAGGCTTTTGTTGGGTGTGAAAGTGAGGGAACAAATTCCCACTTGGGTCTGCTTTCTGTTTCCAAGCCTGTCTCGAAAGGGACAGGGATAAATCCAAGTGCAATTGTGGTTCACTGCATCACCCACTTCCAGGGAGTGGCTGTAGCAGTAGGAATATTGGGTTTTGCTGCTTCTTACTCCTTTTTGGGGAGAACTAAAGGGTCCCCACAAAGATCTTTTCACACAGTTAAGTCATCCTTGTCCACCAACAAACCCATTCTCAGTTTGGATTTATTTTTTTTACCCTAATATGTTTTTAATCCCTTAATCTCTCCTGTGTTCACAGTGTGTTTCTCCTGGGGAAAAAAAAATCCAGCAACAGTAGTAAATGCAGTTTTATTCTCTATGAACATTTTGGTTTATTCCTTCAGTGAATGCTGGGGGGTTAGAAGAATCTGTGAGCTGACCCAGTGAGGTGAGTGTGTCAGAAGAGCACAGAAATCACAGCAGTGTGATTCAGTTTATGCTGGGAATATGTAAAAAGCTCTCCTGAAACTAGAAATATGCTAATCAATGGTTGGATTTTTCAGCAAACAGGTGCAAAGTCTTTCCTAGGGATTCCTATTTTACTGATTCTCTGTTAAATCTCAGCTGTAAACCTGTGGCTGAGTTCCTGGGATTACAGATGAGCACCTGACCACACTCACTGCAGTTACAGGGCTTTGAGAGAATCAGGGGGGTTATTTTTTCATCACTTCTTTGAGTGGTCAGATACCTGCCTGCCTCCTGTCCGACTTCAGTGCATTATCTCTCCTAGGCTCTTTATCCAACCCCATTCTCATTTTCCCAGTCCCTGACCAGGCACAGAAAGAGGCATGAATGGGGTAGATGTGGATGAGTCACTGATGCTCTGGGACCAGGTGAAAATCAACTGTGTGTGCACACAGCTTCTGGTGCACCTGAGCTAAAATTCACCTCCTGAAATCTCAGGGAAAGAAATTGATTTCTCTGTGGTAGGTCAGTTATGTGTATGTGAGTCTTTATGTTCATGACTAGCTTTGAAAACTTCACTGAGATTTTGTAATTTCCTTCATGAAATGAAGCACTTCTGGGAATTTCGAGCATGGAGCTGAAGAAGCTCTGGCTTTGCTTGGTGAAAATAAACCTGCTGTGGCAATAGGACATTGCAAGCTGGACCAGATGAACTCTGCTGCTCCTTCTAACCAGGCATTTCTGTGGTTCTGTGATATCCCTACAGATCTCATATCATTTAGTGGCCTCTGTCACCAACTGTTTGTTTTTCATGGACACCTGTGATTTAGTGATGGTGTTTTTTTATATGAAGAACTTGTGTTACCAGGTGTCCATCAGAGTGAGAGTGGTTTCAGGCTCTTGTTTTGATTCCATTTACCTACTGATGTGTAGTATGTGATTCTACTGCACCATTAAAATGGTTTATTTCATCCTTTGCTTGCTTTTAGGGGAATCGAGTGATACTCATGGGGAACTGACCTTTGTCTAGTTGCCATGTTACCTCAGTGAAAATCAGCTGGAAAAGGCAGGGCTAATTGCTTTGATTTAATCCTGAAATGTCAGTGACTCAGTGATGGCTCATTCATGGAAGTTATCTGCTCGAGGTAGAAGGACTGAATAAAAATAGCTTCCTTGGGATGAGCTTTAAGTGCTGGAAGTTTCAAATCATTGCATCAAAGATATATTGAGTTGGAAGGGGCCTTAAAGATCACCTAGATCTGACACCTCTGCCATGAGAAGGGACAAAAGGGTTGGGGCAAACTTTGGGAGGCATGCAGAAGGCATTTGTGGGGAAGAACTGCAATGCCTCACTGCCAGGCAAAAATCTGAGTTGCCATCCCAAGGTGAGAGAAGGGAATTGAGGGTAAAATACCAGATGTAAAGAATAAGGGTGATGCTGTCCCTCATCCAAGGCAGGCAGCTGAGGATAACAGACACAATTCCTGACTGCAGGGCCTCCAGAGCCTCTGAGCAAGCTAAAATTCAACAGAGGAAAATATCAGGCCCAAAGTATTTGTCTTGTAAATGAAAAGGGGACAAGCAGCTGGATTTTTAGTGTGTTTGGCCTAAGGTACCTTCTCCCTTCCCATGTCTGCATGGGAAAGAGATGTTCATAAATTGGTTTTCTTCATTATTTTTCTTTCTGTCTCTCAGAGGATGTTCATGTCCCCTGATTTGGTGGGCAGGGACACGGCAGGAGCACAGCCTCCCATTAGAACCACTCTGGTTCTGGCTGTGTTGCCTCCAGTGTGAATTCCAGGACTTGCCTGGCCTCAGCTGGCACGGATCCATCTGGGCCATCCGGGTGGGGTTGTTCTGGAGCCCTGCTCCTTCGTAAATTAACTCCAATATTTCAGGACTCTGAAGCTTTCCAACTCTGGAAAGACTTGTCTTTTTTTTCCCTGCTAACATGTCACCTTTATTCCTCAGCATCATTAATTTCTTTGGGACTGAGCCAGGGGAGTTTTGAGGAAAGAATCTGTGTTTTGCAGTGCTTTGTAAGAGTTTCCATACAAAGACTTTTGGATGTACGAAGTGCTAAGCAGGCAGCTGGATTTCAGTGTCTTAACAGTATTCTCTCCAGGTCTCTCTTTCAGCAGTAAAAATCTTCTGTTCTCAGTATGGAGATGTGAACTGAATGGAAAGCATCCCTTTGTGTGGTCTGGTAAAACCAGAGATACTTTCATTAATACTTTCAGAACTGCAGAAATATCCATGAGGTTGGGTATTTAATTTGTGTAAGTGATGGGTACAGTCACCAATTTATTTTTGAGTTTAGCCATAAGATTTCACAGCTCTGTATCTCTGTTTTCATGCCTTGCTGTCTTGGTGCAGACCTGCTGGTCTATAGCACCTGCAGGTTTTCTGTGTGCCAGATGAAGTGCTCAGTTAATACAATCACATTTATTCAGCTATTTGCTGCTCTTCTCTGCAATGCAGGGTTGTTTCCTAGGCTACATTTTCTAGTACAATACATATTCTGTTGTCTCAGATCCCTTCCAGTGGATTTGGCTTCATTCCTTGATCCAGTGAAGATAAATTGGTGAACTGTCCTGCTTTATCAGTGGAGATGGGCTTTGTTTTCCATAAGCTGAGTTTTATTTTTTCAATTGCCTTTTTTTTTTCCTAAAAACACACTTCAAATACATCATGCAACTTTGTAGCACAGATGAAGAGGCCTTTCAAACTCTTCAGGCAAAATGATGTGAGACAAGGAAAGGAGGAAGCAGCCTTTGATCAGGCTCTGCATTGCCCTTTTCATGCTAAAACTGAAATAAAATGCTAAAACCTAAATAACAATGTACTGATTCCCTGAAGGCTTCTTGGTGTCAGCCCCATGGGTGCAGGGGACACTTTGGGAGTGATGAGCAGTGCAGGGTGTGACAGGGTCAGCAGCCCACAAACACAAGAAATGGAGCAATAGTGAAACCAGCAGCTTAATTCTGGATCCAAAAAGTGCAGAATCAGGGTCTGTACTTAACAAGTAATAGAAGGAGAAACAAAGCTACTGTCAGGACAAGGAAGGAAAGAAGAGGAAAACAAAGTAGGGAAGGAGAGGGATCAGGTTTTCATGTGCATTGTGAGGTTTGATGCACCAGTGACTCTGGAGCTGAGGTTTCTGTCTCTGCCCACCTCAGCTCTCACAGACCCACCTGTGAAGGAGCTTCTGGCAGCTCACAGCCAGCACTTGCAGTAAATCAGCATCTTTTGAGTGCCTCCAGTCAGTGCTGATGGCAGCTGTGCTCTGGGACATGGCAGTTTTACAGGTGCAGCCCTATTCCTGAAGGGGTATCATTAGCTCTCCCCTCTGCCCAACCTTCACAGCTGCTTTCACTGCCAGCAGTCACCGAGATGAGCTAATTACACAGATTATGCAATTTTGCTGCACATAATACATGTAATTTCGTAATGAAGGAGTGGTGCTTTGTAATAACAGTTCACACAAACCTGCCTTTGACACACAGAAGCTTGGCAGGAGAAACTTTGCATAAAAGAGTTAAATAAGACCATCAGATCATTGCTAGGGAAAAAGATCTCCAGACATTTCTGTATTCTTTTGGAAGTTCTGATATATCCACAAAGATTTATTTTTTAATAGGTAGATTTCAGCTGCAGTAGTAGCAGTGTCCTGAATGCTCAGATGAATTACATGAATACAAGCAAATAAATGATTCACAGATGACTTGATTTCATCTTTTTTTTTGCATGATCAGGCAAGAGATTATTTTTGCTTGTTGCAACACTGTGGCTTATTGCTGTGGTGGTGTTTGTTGCAGTCTTCTTTCCACAAAATAACAGAATAATTAAGGTTGAAAAATACCTAAGATCATCAAGTCCAACCATTAAACCAGCATTTTCTGTTTGCTTCTTTCTGTCTGGACAAGATTAT
The DNA here is from genome assembly GCA_013400855.1 of Buphagus erythrorhynchus. NCBI lineage: Eukaryota > Metazoa > Chordata > Aves > Passeriformes > Sturnidae > Buphagus > Buphagus erythrorhynchus. Next base: position 82,695 of record VZTT01007305.1, read on the forward strand.
TGGTTATTGACGGTAAAATTAGCTTCATTTTGCTGGCACTGCTGTGGGGCTTAAGGACCAGATTTTTATTGATTAAGCTCTAAACAAACTCTGGAAAATATTTTCCCCAGGCAACTACTGGGAAGCCAGAGAGGAAAGAGAGGAGCTGTAGTGATTAACATGGCAAAGGTTTGGTAGCAGAGGAATGCAGGAGTGGTTATTCTGAGAAGAGGTGGTCAGGGGCTGTCCCCACGTTTGACAGAGCCAAATTAATTAACTAAATTGTAAATTACTCACTAAACTGTCTTTTTCGCATGCTATAAGTTTTCCATCTTATTTTATTCCCCTATCCTGATGAGGAGAGGTGGAGAACAAGAGGTCTGGTGGGCAGTCAGCCAGGGTCATCCCACCCCAGGGGGATATCAAATAAATGCAGAAAAATTCATCCTGATACATTTTTTTCAAAATTCTTCAAGCTTGAGAATTGTCATGAGGGCTGAACACTGCAGAGCACAGGCTGCTGTCCTAGGGAGAGGCTTCCAGAAGGCAAACTGGGGCACTTAAATGGAATTTTGAATTGGAATATTTATTCTGTCTCATCTCTGACTGTATTTCACACCAGGTGGAAAAGTTTTAAATCCAGCCTGTGGTTTATATCTAAATGCACTCCCTGGTTTTCAGTGTCAGAACACAGTCAGGATTCAGAGTGCTGACTCAGAGACATTTTTATCTCTCAGTGAAATCATGAAGAAATTCTCTCTGCCTGTAACAGATATTCTTTCCCAAAACAGAGGCACCAGACTAAAGTGATGCTATTTTTATGTGAAATTCCAGCTCGGTTGTCTCACTTCAAAGAATACCAAAATCAGTAGTTTTTCATTGAAACAAAGGCACTGATCTGTGATCATCATTCCCTACAAACATTTTTAAATTTCCCTGAAGTTTCTGATGTCATTTGACATGACATATCCTGTTTGGCATGGTCCTTAAAAATCCCACAGTAAGGAGTGTTTTGCCTTCTCTAACGTGGCTTAAAAATCCCACGGTAAGGAGTGTTTTCTGCCTTCTCTAACGTGGCTCTGGAGCTGAGGATCTCAGTCTCCAGTCTGGTGCCATCAGCTGATTGTTGAGGAGCCATGTACCATGACACCTCCCAGCTTTCCTTCTCTAAATGCTCTCCATTCAACCTCAGGAACTTCTGCCACTTCAGCAGCATTTGTGATCGAATTTCCCTCTCAGTTATCACAGGGAAGGTTGTCTGTTAAACTGCTACTCTCTGGCTCCCCAAACCCTCCTACAAATGTGTTCTGTGTAACTCAGTGCTTCAGTTCTGAGACCAGTCACTTTAACAGATCATAAACAACACTATTGCAGGATGGAAAAAGGTGTAAGTGGAAAGAAAGCTGGGAAAAAAAGGAGAAAATAGATGTAAAGGAGAGTCTGTAAACTGGCTGTGGTCACTTGTAATCAAGCAGCATTTCCTGTAGTCTGAAGCATCCTGTGAGTGGTTTTCATAAATTTCAGTACAAAGGTAACAAAGGTCCTTGGAGTCATTGGCATATGCACTTTGCACTGTAAATCTGTTTAAAGAGATAATGAGCTGTATTCTTCTCTCAGACTGAACTAAATCCTAAGTACTTCTCTGAAGTTAAATGTTTCTTCCTGACATATTCGTGATGTGCAGTCATGTAACAGCTAATTACACTGATTAACTGCATTTCACAGATGATGACCAGAAGAAACTGTTACATGAGGTCTATTGCATCTCTTTTGTGTTTCAAAAATAATGAGAGCAAATTTTAATTACCTTTGTACTGCCATTAGAATAATCTGCTAACCTTCTGCTATTGATTAATCCAAAGATAAATCCTTGTGCGCAGGAAAGGAAGAGACGTTTTATACTAAACACTTCATGTGTAATTACTTAAAGGATCTTCTATTTATAGAAAGATTTAGATTCTATTTTAAGAGGAGAAGAGTTTGAGGGTGGTGCATCAAATGATCTCATTTCACATGATATAATTAAGATCAGATAGATGAGAAGAGAAAAAAAAATCTTGGTAATCATTTAATTTTAAGAAGTCATTATTGGGAACTACTCCAGAATGCTGTAGCTGCGTGACATTAAAGTCATCTTTTACTCACTAACATTTCATTTGGGAACAGTTACGTGGGAAATCTCTCTTTATAAGGCACAGCAGAGGAAATGAATGTTCAGCTGTGAACTCCCTAATCAGAGAATCAGAGAGTGGTTTGGGTTGGGAGGGACCTTGAAGATCATCCAGTTCCAACCCCCTCTGCTGTGGGCAGGGACACCTTCTACTAGACCAGGTTGCTCAGAGCCCCATCCAACCTGGCCTGAAACACTCTCAGGAGTGGGGAATCTCTGTTTTTGTTATGGGTAGCATTTACAGAATCATAGAATCATAGAATATCCTGAGCTGCAAGGGACCCACAAGGATCATCGAGTCCAACTCCTGATCCTGCACAGACACCCCAACAATCCCAGCCTGATCATCCCTGGGAGTGTTGTCCAAACGTTCCTGGAGCTCTGGCAGTCTTGGGTGGAGCTGTGCCCATTCCCTGGGGAGCCTGAGCAGTGCCCAGCACCCTCTGGGGAAGAACCTTTTCCTAAATCCAACCTAAACCTCCCATGACTCAGCTCCATGCCATTCCCTCAGGGCTTATGACCAGAGAGAAGAGATGGATGTCTGCCTCTCCACTGCCTCTCATGAGGGTGTTGAAGACCACAGTGAGGTCTCCCCTCAGTCTCCTCTTCTCCAGCTGAACAAGCCAAGTGCCCTCAGCCTCTCCTCATGTGGTTTCCCCTCCAGACCCTTCACCATCTTCACTGTGCTCCTTTATGAGAGTCAGGAGCACTCACATAAAAGCCACCCTTGCTGTGCTTGTTGTGGCCATCACTGTTCTGGGCTGTGAGCTGTTACTGGGGCTTTTTGTTGTGCACTTTGAAGTCTCCTCACTGCCTGTCCAGTGTCTTGTTCTTACACGGTTCCTCCCTAGCCTTAGCTCACAGGAATTTTGGAAAGGTGCTGTTTTCAGTCACAGCACCACAAGGGTCTGGGTCCCTGCCTGAGGCTTCTGCTGCTGGAAGTGAAGACAGCGCTCTACAGAACCTCCAGATGCCACTCCAGTAGAAAGACTCTAATTCCTAAGACTCGAAATGTTCTTTTGTGGGTATTAATCCATCACTACACCTGCTAGAATCATAGAGGAATCCAAGTCCAGACTCAGGAAGTATTAATTTCTCTTCAGGCTGTGGCTTTCTGCATGGTGTGTGTGCACCTCGGGTGACCCTGCCACACCAACCCATCCTTAAAGAATGTACAATTTCATTTAGATTTTATTACTGTAGAATTCTTCTAAGCCTAGTGCTAGAAAACTGTAGCACTGAACCTCAAGATCCAAAATAAGGGGGGTTTTGTCCATGTGAGCTGGGCTTTATTTCACTGACCTTGAGCCATCTCTGAGTGATGACTCCTCAAAGCCTTCTGAGCTCTACTTCTGGTCAACAGAGAAAGGTGAAGGGACCAAGTCACCCTCTCAGCATGTCCATCTTTAGCAATAATCCCAGAAGTAGGTTTCCACATCTGAACCGTTTCTGTGACTAAAAACAAGTGAGGACAGCCTTTTATCTCATCTGGGTGGATGGGCTCCTCGGATGGGCTTGGAGAGGCACCAGTGCAATACAAGCAAAAGACGAATCTTACAGAATTATTTAGGTGTATTTTATGAAGAGATAATTAGAATATAGCACTGTGGATCTTTGTATCACATTTTGTTACTTTCTAAAAAGCTTTTTTTCCCCTTTTCTTTATTCCTCTCCTACCAATCTTGTCCAGAGATGAGGTCTGAACCACCTGGAATTTCATTCCTTCAGGGGTGGCAAATGCATTCCTGAAGGAAGAACTGCAGGTATTCCAGAAGGTCTTTGCCATTTGGCTTTGCTCTGGGAATGGGAGGTGACAGAGCAGTTGGACACACACTGGGTCTCCCTATTGCACTGTTTTAAAATAAAATTCATAGGGTAAAAAAGGGAACAAACAGAGCTTAATAGAACAGCACTTACTTCATCCCTTGAGGCACTGGTCCAAAATGAGCATTTCAGTGTTAAGTAATTGCTTATTTTTCTTAGAGAGGAGGCTTGAGGATTTTGATGCTCATTTGTGCAGAGGTTTTATGTTGCACTGCAATTTTTTCATGTTCACATTAAATTAAAAGTAGGTCTAAACTGTCAAGCATAATTTTTAAAAATATTATGTAGCTTTTCTGTACCCCATTCATGAGGTTCACAGGAGGGTTTTATTGCCATAAAATATAATTCACTGCTCTTCAGATGCAATCAATATTTCACTCTACCTTCAAAAAAAAAGAAGGAAGTTACCTTTTAATTCGTCTATCAAAGAAAACAACTCTAGTATCATCATATCACCTTTCCCACGTTTGATATACAAGTCAGTAGCTCATTATTACTTAGCAGAGGAAGTCTAAAGCGGAATTAATTTGATAAGTATTGTAAATTTCAGACACTTTTTCATGCACTTTGGATTCTTTGAAGTCCAAAGCAGTTCATCTGCCCGTTCAAGCATCTTTTTTGTTCCTGTTGTTTGTAGGTGTTTTGGTTTTTTTGTTGGTTTTTTTTTTTTGTTTTTTTTTTTGTTTGTTTGTTTTTTTTGGTTTTTTTTTTTTGTTGTTGTTTTTTGTTTTTTGTTGTTGTTGTTGTTGTTTTCTTGGATTTTTTTATTTGTATTCTACACCACAGTTGTTCATGGCAAGCTTGGGATTCAAGGTTTTATGATTTAGTACCAAGGAGAATATCAATTAAGCAGTCCTCACCTGACTACCCATTGGTTAAATACTGCTCACTCAGTTTGCTCTTGGGAGCTTGTTTTGTAGTTGAAAAGGAAATGGCACTGAGTATAAATCTGCCTCAGTGTAAGAGATTAATGTAAGAGTTTTCAGTAGTTTTTCTTGTCATAAGAGAAGATCTGAGAGAATCTGTTACCAAAGTTAGTAAATGTCTAAATGGCAGTCTCAGCTAAGTGGAAGTGAATGATGAGCACTAAACATTTCTCTGAGGTGAATGAGCACTTCCAAACATATTTTACCTGATCTAATTGCTCTCTTTGTTGAAAGATGGTAAATTTTTAAGATACCTTTTTTTCCTAGTTTCTAAAACTCTTCCTGCATTGTCACTGTGAACAACCAATCTTAGTGCCCATCTTCCACTTCAGCATGACAGGAAGCCAGCAGGTATTTAAGGAGCAAGGAAATTGAGCTCTGAATGACAGGAGCTTTCTGCAGCATCCTCCCTTCTAGCCCTTCATGCAGTTACCTGTACTAAACTAAACCTGGGAAGTGCTGAAGCATCACCAGCTCTTTTATGCTCTTTGGAACATCTGGAACATTTCCTCCAACTCCAGTTCTTGGCTTATGTCCTTGCCGGATGCAGCATTTCTTTAGGAAAATATTGGCATAAGAAGACTGCCCTGCTTCCCTCTTTTACTGCTTAATTTCAGTCCAGACCAAATTTATTGTGCTGCTTCCAAATCCCTGGAGCCAGTGTTTATGTCAGGACAATGACCCAGGAAGGTGATAAACATGAATCTGTGGCTGGTTAAACCAGCGAATTTGGGATTAGGACAATTCATTTCTGGATTTGAAGAGAAAATCTTCGTATCAGCTTTAGGAAAAAAGTGAAGTATAGGGAAAGAACATTGACGAAAACAGTGAGCTGAGTTGAAACAGTGACAGATNTGTATTGTGAGGAGATTTATATGACAAGCCTAAGATTAAGGCCCTGAATGTAAAGCTGTGCAAGGTGTGCAATGTTCAGTGCCAGCGTGAGACGATTTATTCTTTATTCCATTTATTCATGGAACTGCATGGAGAATTAACACCCCTGTTTCCTGCAGTTCCCAGAGCTGTTTGAGTGGTACAGACAGCACTGAGATCACAGATATGTGGGTCTTTAAAAGATGTGTGTGATGTTGGAGCTGCCACACCATGTTTGCTAGGCTGCAGTGAACCCAAAACGACATGGGATGGTTCAGCGATGGCCCACTTATCATTCCTGCTTGAAATAAGCTCAGGATCTTAGGATTCATCAGGGAGTTTAGCCAAGAAATGAAGCTGGTTAAATGCTTTTCTTAGACTGTCACAGCATGTGCTGACAGCATTTTATGTGCTGTAAAATTAGAAGAGATTTTAAAATTCCCTTTCTCCCTCTCACGCCATTTCAAACCCCCAAAGAGACAATAATTACCAGGTGATAAGAAAGCACCTTCCCACATAACAGCAGGCTTTCCAAACAAGACATGCATTGTATTAATCAGCTTATGGCAGGGGAACAGCTTTTGTACCTCTCTTCCAGCTGCCTTTTGCAGAAGATTCTTCAAGGTCTTCCTGGCCAACAAGTGATCACTCAGCTCCTGGTGCATGAGGGAATCTCTTGTGGAGGATCATTTGTGTGTGAGCTAGAGATGTCTTGGGAAGCTGGGCTGAAACAGAGACCCAGGAGCACTTCAGACAGTCCCATGTCACTCTCAGAGAGCCAAAGGCATATCTCTGATCTGCCTTTTCTGGTTGATAAGGTGCTATGGGCATGAAAACAACCCTTACAGAACAATATGGTGCTTCACAGTTCCCTCTCAAAATTAATCTCATACTTCTTCCTTTTTGATATCACTTGCAAACCAAATTTCCTGGTGTCTGTACAGCACTAGCAAACATTATATGAAATACTATTTCTCTCGGGTTTCTGATCTCACTTAAAGTTTCAATACATGCTGTCCTGGAGGGAAGGACTGGCACATGATTCATATTCCATTTTGTATTTTGGGAAAGTGTAGAAATGTAGCAACGGAAGCAGCAATATAAAGTATGGAAAGGGGAGTCTGGGGGTTTAGCAGTTGGTGAACTTCTAAATCCAAGTAGGTGCATCATCAGCCTAGCAATTGCTTATCTACAAACTCAGCTGTATCCTGCTGCCCTTCTTACCAAATAAAGCATCTCTGAACACTGAGTTCCCCATAGCAGTGCTGTGCTGGGTGATTAATTCAATAAACTTTTTGGCACTATTTTCAAGGATGGGAAAAGAAAAACTGAGAGGGAGGCAAAATTGGAGCTCAAAAGCCCAGTGCTCCTTATTGTAATTTCTTTAATGAAAGTTTCCTGTTCCTCATTGTGGCTTTGTAAGAAAGATCTGAGCTGTGTGTTGCTTTTCTCCTGGCAAGAGCTGTTTTTAAACCTTATTCTTCACCCAGTGAGAGAAAGAATTTATGTGGAGGGACAGCCCACAGAAAATGTAGTACTATTAGTGTCTGTAAAAGCTTTTTGAGACTTGGAATTATTGTATTTCCCTGTATCTGCAGGGAAACTGCAGATTTACTTTCTCATCTCAAACAAACCTAATCTGGGATGGTCTAAAGAAGCTGTTTATAACCTCCACATTTGCAGTCTCCACAGTCAAAATTCAGCCTCTTGATGCTGCTGAATATTTTGCTCATCCTATAAAATGGTGTGGTTAGGGAAGGGGTTGTATTCAGACACCTTAGGTTCACTTCACAGAAACTGGGAGAACTTTCCCATTCTCATCCCCTTTTTAAACTTACATTATTAGAAGGGGAAATGTGGTTCAGCAAAATGGGCTCATATCCGCCAAGAAACATCTGGAATTTTTTATGTTCCTATATTAGGCTTAGCTATGAAAGCTGGCAGGGGCTGCTTTGGCAAATGGTCACCCCTCTGATGTTTGCAGGCTTTTTTTGTCTTGCAGACAGTCTGTTTCTTGCCTGTCTTCTCCTGATGAATATTTAGGCTTGGGGAAGACACGGAGCTTCCTGGCAAGCACACACAGCACGAGCTGACAGCAGCGTACGTTGTGTTTTTGTCCAGGCGTCCCAAGATGTGCAAGTGTGACAGGACCTGTCTGAACCATCCTGTAGGGCTGTGATTTTCTGAAAGGCGAGGATTCTTATAAAATGCTGGATGTATGATCTGGACAACGGTTTGAAATGGGAAAAAAACAAAAACAACACAAAACAAACGAAAACAAACAAACAAAAAAAACCCCACAAAAAATACAAAACAAAAACAAATAAGCAAAAACCAAAAACATCCCCCCCCCAAAAAAAACCAAAACAAAACAAACAAACAAACAAACAAAACTTACAAAACCAACTAACAAAGAAAATTCCCGTCAGGCTAAGCAACTGTTGTGGTTCCTGATGGGCATTCCTGTGGTGTAGGCAAACCCCCAGTGCTGACTCAGGGATAATAATCAGGTTTTACAGATCTTCCTGGCCTTTCAGTCCAACTCATTCCCTGTGCTGTGTGTGGTATTTTCTCTCACCTTCCTGGGTTGCTCTTATTTTATTATCTCTCCTGTGTGCTGCTTTCCTCTCACAGCCTCTGCTGCTGGACCAGAGGTTTCATGTGAATTCCTTGTCAAAAGGTATTTGAACCTTACCAGGCAAATACCACATGAATGGGTGCATTTTGGAACCTGCTCTCATCCCTCCTTTTCTCAGCCACCTTTCTCAGTATTTTTGCAGAGTTCTGAGAGCAGGTCAGGATTATTCCCAGTGAACACTGACTCTGTGCTCCCAGTGCCATTCCTACAACTGCTGTGCTTTGCTTTTGTGACTGCAACTCATAAATTCCTGAATAAATTCCAAGCAGTGAAGGCTCTATGAGAAGAGTATTGCTTCCCACATTCCCACTTTGCTGAGGCAAAAACTAAAGTAGAGGGAGGCTGCACATACTCCTTTCTTTCAACAGGTTGTGCAAATTGTCTTCTCGAGTCATCTGTCCTAAACTCCAGCCTCCAGCTCCTTTTCACTTCCTCTCCCTCCTGTCTTAATCAGATCTTAGTGCTTCTCAATTCCACTGTGCTTTACTACAGGTAATAAAGTACAGTTACACCCCTCATTATCATTGCCATCTCTCTGTGCATTCAGTAATTATGCCAGGTGACTAATTGAATTTTGAATTTCAGCTAAGAAGCAATTACCATAAAGATCAAACATGATTACCAGCCTGTGCCCTGCCAGCCTTCCAGAAGGGAGTTAGGGAGGGAGTTTCATGGCTCTGTGCTCTCCTGGTCTGTCAGGCTCAGAAACAAATTGTGCTGCAGCCCTGAGTGATGCCTTTCCTCCTCCTGGTGCTCTGCAGGAATTCATTGCCACTACACAACAAAGGGGGAATTAATGAATGACCTGTTGGGCTAACCAGCAGGAAGAGCGTTTTCTTAGACTACACCTTTATCCCACCTGTGTTTTTTACATAGCTGTGTAGGTGGAAGTTCCCTCTGTGTAGGTGGAAGTGTTCTGGGCTGGGGAATCTTTCCTAGTAATTTGTGCATGATCCATGCAAACACAAGTTGGATGATTGCCTGTTCCTTAAAACAATTGCATTACTCAGAGTGAAATGAGGGAAGTCTTTAAAATAAACATTGTTCCACATCAAATGACAGGCCCATCCAGTGTTTTGTTTACCCCAAGCACCTAAATTTAGGAGTGAAGATGCTTCTGTTTGCTGTAGGTGATTAAATGCCTCCTGGTGTCAGTGTGGGGTCAATGGAAAACAACTCAGCTCCATAAAGTAAATGGCCATGGATCAGCTGAATCTGTCTAGACTGTGCTGGCTGCAATCTTGGGATTAATTAATTAGCTTAAATTTGGGGATTTAGTACAGTTTGATGGCCTGGACTGAGTAGATACCATGGACATGACAGGTGACCTCAATGTCTGCTGGATATGTCTCTGGCAGCACTGGACATTGTAACCTTCACTCACACATGAGCATCTGTATCAGGACATCAGAGTTTCAGTGTATTCATCTCGATTCCATCTGTAGAGACCAATGTAAGAACAGGACAAGTATGAAGAAAGACTCTCCTGGATGTTCTTGTCATTTCCAGCAATCCAGGTGTCAGTGACTTGCTGAAGTGCAAGTGATATCTGTGCATTTTCTTTTATGTGTGATACCTGCCCTTTCAGGAGAGATTAATTTGTGTAACTGGGTGTGGAAATAAGCCCAACACAAATGCCAGAATTTTATTTTGCAACAGATTTTTGGGGAGTCATATAATTTCTGGTTTCTGTTCAGCTAGAAGTGAATAGGTTTGGGTTGGGAGTTTGATTTGACTTTTAAATTTTGTTGGGCTTTTTTTTCCTCTTTTTATTTTTTCTCCCTTGCACTGAAAACCAGGTGAACGGAAAAGATGATAACCTGAGGAACAGTGCTTTGTAATCTCCTTCTTTTTCTTCTGAATGTTACATGGAGGTTTGAGCTGCTTGCCTTTGGGTTGTGTGTGTGCTCACACCTGGGCATGTGCCGTCTCAGGATTTACCTGCAGACTGGACAAAGCCTTGGGAGGCTGCAGGCAGGATTAACCAAGCATTTGCCAGGTGCTGCTGAGCCTCTTCACTGGATTTCCTCTCCCTGTCCTCTGAGTGTTCCCTCTTCTGGGTGTTTCTGTAACAGCCCAGCCCTGACATTTCAGAACAAGAGTTTCCTCAATCAAAAGCCATGAAATAATTTCTTACGGAAGTTAATATTATATAGGGATAATAATTATGTAATTGAATAACAATTCTTTTATTATTCAATTATTAATAGGGGGGCTATCACAGGAGCTATAAGCAATTTGGGATGAGGAAGGCAGCTTCCAGAATGATTCCCAAATCATCCTTCTGTGGAGTGATTGTCTTGAGAAAGGGCAAGTTTGGGAATTGCCTACCACTGCCCACACCTCAATCCTGAAACAATTCAAAATGAAGCTGTGAAGAAACAGAGTATTTACTATAAAAGAGTTGTATTTTATGGAACAGTTTTGCTAACCTTGGAGGCATGAGGAGTGAAAAATATTGCAAGAAATTGTTTCCTGAGGTGAACAGGAAAGTCAAACAGAGTATGTGGGATTTTTTGTGAGAAGTTTTACATTAGCAGGTATTTCATGGAACAAGGTTGGAAAGAGCCACTTTTCTGACAGCTCTGCATAATTCAGTCTGTGGGATCTTTCTAATGTCACTGCTTGCTGCCAGGAGCCCCAGCCTGGGGCAAGGAGAGCTCAAGGCCAGGTTGGACAGGGCTTGGAGCAACCTGGACTAGTGGGAGGTGCTCCTGCCATGGCAGGGGGTGGAACTGGCTCACTTTAAAGTCTTTCCAACACAGAATATTCTGTGACCCTCTGTACAAACAGAACTGAGTACTTCAGGTGTCCTCAATCTTCGTAGGTCCCACAGAGGGTGCCTTGGTCTAGAAACCCAGAGAAATGTTTTTCTAAACTCTGAAGGACCTGGAATGCTTCTAAACTTCTGAAAAGTTCTGTTCCTGCCTTTTCTTTTGACCTGTTCTATGACCTGGGTGAATCACTCAAGCTCTTCAGCAGATGGGAAATCGATGCAGCAAGTGAGCATAATTAGGCTGCTAGAGCTTCTTGTAAACCTTTTTAGGATTTCTTGGCAAAGGAAAACAATAGAAAACTCATCAAAGTTTCTAATGTGCTTGAAAGCCTGAGGACACATCAAGCTGAGCCAGACAGAGCTCAGTTTAGCTTTTTCTAGGGGAACATTTCTTGCCTTAATTATTATTTCTCTGCCTTCCAAGACTCTCCTATAAGTGCAGTATATTTCTTTTCAAATTCAAAAAAACCACCCAGCTGTGACATCTAGAGAAAACCTCTTGGTTTTCAGGTTGGTGTTGGCTGATGTACAAAGCAATAAGCATCAGTTGGATAACTGTTCTTGCCTCTCCTTATTTTTGTCAGAATATCCCTCATTCACAAATAAAATCTGTGGAGAGAATTTTTTTTTTCCCCAGTCTCCTGAATGTCACAATTATGCTGCTGTCACTTATGATTTCTAGAAATAGTAAGCAGTTGTCCTGATGCTTTGTGAATCCTACCTGGCTCAAGCTTGTCACTGCAACAATCAGAAAAAAATAAAGCACCAAAGAGGGAGAGTGGCACATGAATAAATAATTTAGAGCCCCATGATTCAGCCCCTATTTTTAGAAGCTTGCTGTTTTTCTGAGACTTTGAAAAGGGGCTAAGAATAGTCTATACATGAAGTGATGTGTGCCTTATGCAACACAGGTTTTTTTCTGTCTCATTTGAACTGACTCCTATGAAATCTGGGCAGCCAGTCTGAGGAATTTGTATCATGCCGTTCCTGTTGGATTTACTGGGGATCATGGTGGATAAATACCCAAGAGAAAATGTTTTTGCTTACTACCAAGCAAAATGTCTTATTTTGAACATTAAGTGAATAAAAATTGTTTGGAGGAGACACTGGGAGAATCTTGCAATGTCCCAGTGATTAGAACGCCCTGTAAAAAAGGAATCCTTTAAACTGGGTTTGAATTCCTCATGAAATCCAACACTGGAAGAGACCAGAGTTAAACTCCATGTTGTGAGCAGCTCCTGGGCTACAACATTCCACACTGGGATATTTTGGGTTGTTTACTCCTGTGTTCTTTGAATGTATCTAGTTTTTTTCTTCAGGGGGTAAAACCTAGGTCCAATTTACATTTACCAAACCTGTCAAGTGATTTTTGCTGCCCCAAAACTGTGTATTTGAAAATCCATTTATTCAGCTCAGAAGATGTCATCCAGCTTTAATTGTAGCACTGAGACAAAGCAGGTTTTCTGCACTGGCTCTTCTGATTTTACAGACCAGCATATCAGAGGAACTATTTTGATTTATATCTAAGTGAAAACCTCACTTACTTGGGCTTGCTTTCCATTGGAAAATTTGGCACAAGCACCTTCATGCTGTGGGCACCATGGGCTGCTGTGCTGTGCCCTGAAGCCAGAGTAGGAAGGGATTGGTGAGATGTGGACAAGGCTGGCTGGAAGTTGATATTCTAAAATTACAAGGTTGAACTCCACCTGTGGCAAATACGCAGAACTAACCTACCCTGAAGAGGATGGCAAATTGCTCAGCTAGGTCAGAGGGCAGTACAGGGGCAAAAACAGTTCAATAGTCATCTTAAAAAGAGAGGAAAAAATACAGATATAGGATATCAACAAAAAAGAATCACCAGACTGTCTGTAATAGTTTTACAAAACAATTACTGAAAATTCTTGGGGCTTCCACTTTTTAATCTGGACTGAACAAGTCCTGTGGGTAGGGAGGTAGATGACATGATGCATTGTGCTCTTGCAAGGTGTTTATTGCACCTGTGAGTCTCTGCCACAGTCCCTCCTAACCCCACTTCCCAAAAACCTGTGTATTTAGGGAGTGTGTTCAGTGGGGGTTCTGGTTTTCTGATTGATGGACCCTTCATTTCAGCTCAGCTGATAGCTAACACGGATCAGCAAGCTGTCAAAGCAGCCACATCCCCTCAGCTCAGGGCTTAACAGGCTGTCTTACTTATTTATTCATTTTTCTGTTTATTCCCTTCACTCCAGTAGCTGATGAACTTATCTCAAGATTCCATGCCCACTCTGTAGAATCCAGGAGATGAAAGGCAGAAATAGGCAGAGAAGTCAGATTTCCATTTCAATGATAACTGGAAATGTAAACCTTGTCAAAAAGTCATCTACATGAAATGTGGCAAGACAAGTAAAATCTCTTTCAAAACCAGTTTAGTTCCAGTTGTCAGGGACAAGATCCATTATAGCAGTGCCTGCATGGAGTGTCTGGAATTGTCTTTCACTCGCTAATGACTGGAAGTGCTGAACTTCCTGCTGAGAATGACATCCACTTACCTTTACTCAGTGCTCCTGTCTCCTGTTTGTGTCGTGCTTTTAATGGACTTTTACTGACTAAACACAGACCTGCCACCAGGCCAATCCATACATATTGAGTTACCACTACCTGAAAGGCTTTGTGTTCTTCAACAGGGGGGTCAATAAAAAAGAGAAAAATACAAAAATACCACTCATCAAACACTTCCCTTAACATACCCCTTTCAGAAATGCAACATAATCTGCAGTTAGAAATGAAATTAAGGTCTAGGTTTTACCTCATAAACTGATGTAGAACATTGTACCTGAGCTGTGTTTTAAAGCTGTTCCAGAAGATAATTTTATGCAGTTAATCACAGAGCCACGGGATGGCTGAGATCTGATCCATCCCACCTGCAGACAGTTGCCCAGGAGCATGTTCTGGAAAATTTTTAAGTATCTTCAAAAAGGGAGACTCATCAACCCTCTGGGCAACCTGTTCCAGTTGTTCCTGCAAAAATATGTCAGTAGATTCTAAGGAGCAGACAAATCACAGCTGGAATGACAAATAGTGGATGTTGCTGCTCCATTTTCTGTTTAGACACCACTGAGGGCTCTTGAGAAGAGTCTCTGGCAGTGTTGTTAATAAAGTGTAATAAATCAGGGTAGAATTAATTTTACATGAGTTTAGGTGACTAAAAGACACATTTCTGTTTGGGTTAAAGGTCCTTGAGCTGATTTGTGAAAAACTGCTCTCATCCCATGCAAGTTTTCCCAGAATTAATCTGGTAATACTGCTGCTGAGTTGCAGGGATGCTGAAGAGAGGTATGGGAAACTGAAAACAGAGTTTGGATGTCTCCCCCCTTTATCAAACACCAGAGTATGAGGAGTCCTTCAAAACTAATAAATAAGAGTCTGTGAGTTTCTCTCATTTCCTTCCATGTCAGATGAAAATAATTTTCCATTATTATTGATATATGGGCTCAAATCTGCGTTGATCAGCTTCTTTTTATTGAAGCAATAAATATGCTGGAGTTTCTTAGAAGTTCTGTTTGCCCTGAAAACAGACAGAGTTGTGATTATCATAGTCTGTTTCTTTAATACAAAAATACAGTGTTTTTTTAATACAAATGCAACACTAATTTTCTTCTTCATTCAAGGAACTTTTGCTCTCCACCTTGAATTCTCACCTGCTCTTAAATGGTTCTACTTCACTAAGTGTAAAGCTTAGGTTCTATATAGCGTGAGTCTGTGGGCATGTGCATATAAATACATAAAAGTGAGACATTCCTGTAGGTGTTTGATTGTTTATTTGGTATATATTCTGTGAAGATCTATAAAATAATATACTGAGCTGGACTTTCCCAAGATTTGGAGTCAGGGAGAATTGGGTATCCCACTTGTATTCCTACCAAGGCTTTGCTGTAGCCATGCTCAGATTTTTTTACCTACCTTTTTGTGATGTGGAATGAAGTTTTTCAGTTTTTTACATCACCTTGGAGTCCATGAGAGCTGTGAATGTTGGTGCTGCTGCTGTTGTTGTGTGTCTGGGCTCTGCCTGCTGTCCTTGGCTTTCCTGGTGGAATATGACTCTGACCAGCACCCCCAAGTCAGCCCTTAGGAGAAGTAGGACAATGCATTTGCAGTCTGGAGGGGTTGAAAACTATTCTGTGGCAGCTGGAAACCCTGAGCACTCCTGGATATTCCTTTGTGTTCAGACAGTTCCCTTTCAGCACCCTGCCTGTCTCCTGGACTGATGATTAAGCAGAAGAAACCAAGAGCCACAAATCTACAACAAAAGGAAATCAGCATTTTCAAAGTGGAAGAAGAGACCATAGACTGAGGCCCAGGAGTGAATATTGGATGATGTGTCAACAGCTCTGTGCATAAACACAGACAAAAACACTCAGCACTCAGCTGAGTGCTGCCTGTGCCATCCTGAGTCATCTACTGCTCATTATTCATTTGCATGAACATCAAATCTCCTTGTCCAGTTGTGCTACACCAGTGCAAGTGCACACAGAGCATGAGTAAGCACATGTAACCACAAAATACCTATTTGGTGTATTCCTTCTTGAGAATAAAGCCAGAAGGAAGGGGAAATTATAAGAAGAGAAAGCACTCTGAGTTCTCAGTATGTCATATGTCTAGGACAATGAAATTTTACATGTTTTTCAGCTAGGAAAAAAATAGTGGTAATAGCTATATATATTTTTTATTATTAGCTCTTGTTGCCCTAGAAAGATCATGTAAGTGTTCTTTTCTTCTTGGGTGTTCACTGTTTGTTTCTACAGTGGTGTTCTCCATTATGATTCTTCCAGGGGTTTTTTTGTTTGTTTGCTTTTTGTTTTTTTTTTTTGTGATACTCATTAAGAAAAACTCAACTTAGTCCAGTGTCTTTCTGCACACAGCGCATGAACAAGAACTGCTTCCTCCAGATGCCTCCAGTGAGGCTCTTACCCACTAAATGAGATGTTTCTCCTTTAAAGCATGGGCTAAAAGCTGCATTATGTCATTTTAAAAAGAGAGAAAAAGAAAGAAAAAGAGAGAGGGAGGGAGGGAAGGAGGGAAGGG
>VZTT01007305.1:98949-109501 GCA_013400855.1 Buphagus erythrorhynchus
GGAAGGAAGGCAGGAAGGAAGGAAGGAAGGATGGATGTTTACTGTGGGGTATAAATTAGTAATGACAACTGGAGACTGGAATGGGAGATTCCCAGAAGGCAGGTCTGCTTGCTGCTGTTGTTTGTGAGACGTGACTGATACTGGAGGAGATCCTGGATGAAAGAAATTCAGTTTGATTTCCCCCCCTCCTGTTCATCCCATCACTGTGTGGGAGATCTGCTGTGACAGCTCAGAGAGGGTTGTACATTCCCAGTGCCTCACAGGGTGGATTGTGTTTGTGCTCTCCACAGCTGGAGGGATACAGCCAGGGAAAATGAAGAGTCAGACTGAGTAAAACAAGGGTTTGAATGAATGAAATAAGGGTTTCATATGAGCAGTACCCTGGAAGTGGGACTCAACATCTGACTAAGCAACAACTCATCTGGAGAGTCAGGATTTTTCTAGAGGCTCAAAATCAGCAACAATTCTGCACACAGAGCTTCAGCACTGGCCAAAGGAGGGAAAAAATGCAAGGGCTTTTAGGGATGTAAATAGGATCCTACCACCTAAACCCCACTCAGACTGTTCTGTTTGGCCCCATCACTCCAAAAATAAAAAGTGGAAAAGTGCAAATAGGCAACAGCAATATGAAATTCAGTGATTGTGTGGAGACAGTGTCATCTGGAGCATCTGCAGGGACTGTTACTTGTTGACTTCCCTTCTCTGTAAGAAGCAGCTCCTTTTCAAAAGTTTATTTGCCTTTTTCAAAAGCACCTTTTTAGAAGTCTCTTTACCTTTTTCAAAGGCTGGTGTCAGCAGCACATTTAGGACCATTTGATTTTCCTGCACTAAATGACTATGGCAAAGGCCTAAAAAGAAATTGGGTAAAGGGCAGCAACAACATCATGAAAAGTCCATCAGGAAGTTGCTTGTATTTGTCCTTTGGGGATCTTTCTGGATTTCCTGTTTTATTTTAATTCTCTGGTTTCTAAGAAACAGTTCAAAATAAAAATGGAAAAAGCCCAAGAACCTCTTGCTTGGGGTTGGATGTGCCTTTGATGAGTGGAGGAAGGTTTGTACAGGAAAAGTGCAGTTTTCTCTCAGAATTCCTTGGGATGAAAAGAGTGCTTGCCAGTAACTGAACTCCTGTCTTCACCCCAGTATTGCCACATGTAGTTCCCAGAGCCCTGCAGGGTGATATTGAATTTGGACATTAAATCTCTGCTTCAGTAATTTGTGATTTTCACTTATGACCTGTGAGAACTGGCACCTTGTGAAAACACCAGGAATGGTTTCAGTTGCAATGTTCTCATACCTTTGCTATCTTCTGAATTCATAAGAAAAGACTATTAATAAATACCTTTAAATACTTGCTCTGTAGATGTGTTTGTTATTTATTTCTCCTCAGTGGGTTTTTCCAGTCTTCACAGAAGTGGGATAAGTTGATTTGCCTTGTAAATAACCTGTTCTGTCAGTCTTTTCTTGAACCTGTGAAATGCCTAGGCTGTTTCAAGTCCAGCACTGAGTGTTTATCCCTCTTTTATTTTGGTCTGTACCAGGAAATGCCTACAGAGAATGCCTGGGCAATGGGACATGGGCTTCCAAGATAAACTACTCTCAGTGCGAGCCTATTCTGGATGACAAGGTCTGTATTTTTCCCTTCATTCTTCTCAATGACATTTCTCAGCATAAATGAATGCAGAACTAAACTTAAGGTTAACGTGCTAATTTGGGACTTCTGAGAGAGATTCCATTTCTATCTCTGCAACAAAACTTCCCTGTGAATTGAGAGAAATCACTTACCCTCTCTCCATATCCCCTACTCCCATGGTTTTTTAAAAAGGATGCTTTATCTCACTCTGTCCCTGATAATGTGTCTTTATGCAGATTTTTCCTAGCTTTGTTCAGAGCCTACAGCTGCTACTGTAAATGTTAATAATAATAACAATAAGACTTAAAGCCTCTTTGGCACTAAAAAATAAGTTCAACCAGCTGATTCCACCCTATATCTGCCCATTCTGAGGTCTCATCAACAACTGACCTTTACAGATCTCAGTGTCATTTCTCCTTAAGCAAATATGTAAAGGGACAGCAACAGAAAAAAAGCATAAAAAGTAGACTCAGGACCCAGCTGTCTTTAAGAGATAAAATCAGTCTTGCATGACATAGGAGTTAGCAGATTTTAATTGGCATATGGGGTTAAGCTCCTTCAGAAGGGCTGTGAGAAATTATGCAAAGCCCTTTTCAGATATCTCAGAGACATCATAGACATTCACCCTCACACAGTTTAAGCCTTCAAGCCCTTCACACTCTTCCTCCTGTGTTGAGTGCTGTGGTGGGACACAGCCCCACAAAGGCTTTGTGCTGTCTCTGCCAGGAGTGGCTTTTCCCTTTAGGAGTCAGGCTGGAGCCCAGCAGCTCAGACTGGTTTGTTTTGGGGTTCATTCAGCTCATTCTGTCCTTGCAGTTGTGCCATGCCAGGGACAGAGAGGAGGAGGATGAGATCCCACATTTAGTTCTCAGGGGCTCTCTGGAGTGCTGCTGCACCCCAAAAGCCAGGATGTGCTTTGGCTGTGGTCCATCCTGTAAGATGCACGTGCTTGGTCAGTGTGGGCTTTCATCAGTGAATCAAAAAACAAGTAACAACACACCAGCTTCTGAGAACCACCTGTTCTTACCCCCTGGCTAATTTAATACCCCCTCCTTTTCCTAAAGGCTTCTAGGAGTTAAGAAAAGTTGGGCTAGTACCTCACTGCCACCCAGAGGGACACTGAAGGTGTTCTAGCACGGTGGAGAGTCTCTCATGGCAATTTTGACCACCCTAAGCTGAGACCAGCCCAGTGCAACCCCTCCTTAAAATTCATTCCCATTTACAATGAAAAGCTAACTTGCTGCTGGGTCTTTTTTTTTTTGCACGAATCAGGTCTCCAAACCATCTCAGTGCATTGTTGCAGGAGTGCTGGGGCCAGCACAAACTGGAGGGACTGGGAGGGACAGACTGACCATGTCCTACAACTGGAGAGGGGACATGGAGCAGCCAGTGCTGATTTGGAGAATGGGGAGCAGAGCTGGGCAGTGACTGGATGTCTGTGATGTGGTTTAGGTGGTACAGGAAACCTGAGCTGGGAGCAGTGAGCAGCACCCACTCAGGAAAACGCTGCTGCATTTTAACAACACTGGTTATGTGTCTGCATGGCTCCCAACAGGGGCTGTCTGTGCATGAGCAAATACAGAGGGGTTCTGTTTGAAGAGGCTGGAGAAGTGTTGTGACTAGAGGATGGGATTATTCCCTTTACTCTGTTTTTGCTTTTAAAAACTTTGCAGCTATGGTGATAGCTTAAAACTCCTTAAATAGCGTGTTTCTTAAACGGATGAAAGTGCAGATGTTCCCCCACCCTTGCTTACAGAGGCTTAAAAACTCATTTATTAGATCTTTAAAGATTTGTGACAAGCTTTGTAAATATTAATATTTGTGAATATTTTTGAAATCTCTCATAATGCTTAGTGTTACAGATGAATACTTTGTGATCTCAAAAAAAAAATAGAAAAAAGGAGCAATCTCCACAGATTTGCTCCATTGTGATTAAAGGTGAGATTCAGGCACACAAGTGGGTCTATTGTTATTTATTGAATTTAGCAGATGCTAAACATCAGCTGGGGGAGTAATGCCCTGTGATTCGTGTTTATTTTTAATCAAAAAAAACAACATTTCTTTTAAGCTTGACCTCTCACAGGAAGAGTACTAAAGAATCACATGTGTTTAATTCAGTGATTGATAACAGGGAATAGGAACAGGACTTCTCAGCATCAATCCCATGCTTTATGACAGAGTTTTGGTAATGTAGCAACAGAAATTTTAGGGCTTTTTCAGATGTGGGTCAGTCTTAGGGGACATCAGCTCAGTAACACACATTCACTAAGTTATATTAATGCATCATTTCTCTGCTTGTGGTTGAGACCTGTGGCAGTAGCTGATAAAACTCTGCTCTGGGATTTGCTGCTAGATTGTCACTCTGACTGGGATTTAGTTCCTTAAATGTTGTTGTGTGGTGTCGTTTAAAATGTCCCAGTGTCTCCCATGCATCTGGCAGGTGGTTATCCTTTGGAATATTTGTGTTCTGTGTCCTTCATGTCCAGAGTAGGGAACAGAGCTG
Source organism: Buphagus erythrorhynchus (assembly GCA_013400855.1). Classification (NCBI taxonomy): domain Eukaryota; kingdom Metazoa; phylum Chordata; class Aves; order Passeriformes; family Sturnidae; genus Buphagus; species Buphagus erythrorhynchus. The sequence continues at coordinate 103,083 of VZTT01007305.1, forward strand.
GGGAAGGGTCTGGAGCACCAGGATTTGCTGAGGGAGCTGGAAAGGGGCTCAGCCTGGAGGAAAGGGGGATCAGGGGGGACCTTGTGGCTCTGCACAACTCCCTGACAGGAGGGGACAGCCGGGGGGGATTTGGGCTCTGCTCCCAGGGAACAGGGACAGGAGGAGAGGGAGCAGCCTCAATTAGCACCAGGGGAGGTTTAGATTGGGTATTAGTGAAAATTTTCTTCATTGAAAGGGTTTTCAGACATTGGAAGGGGCTGACCAGGACAGTGGTGGAGTCACCATGCCTGAAAGTGTTCAAAGAACTTGTGGATGTGGCACCTGGGGACAGGGTTTAGTGGTGAACAGGGTGGTGCTGAGGGAATGGTTGGAGTCAATGATCTTAGAGGTCTTTGCCAACCTTAAAAATTCTAGATTCAGCAGCAGCCATGGAGGTCAGCCACCAGGACCAGCTGGGAATCACAAGAGTCCCCAGTGCATCTCAGGGGACACAAGGTGCTTGTGCACACACCACCGCTTCTAACCCTTGCCTTGAGGGGGTACCCAGGTGTTGGTGTCCTCATGTCACACTGAATCTCACCCTCTGAACAAATACTTGGCTCCTCCTCCAGGCACAGGAACAAGATAGAGAAATTATTTTAATCCAGCTGGCTGTTTGGTGGTATGATGTGTGACAAATGGAAGGATTCTCCTCAGCCTACAAGCTCCTGTGTTGAAAGGGCTTTCACTGCATCCGACACAAATCTCTGCTCTTCTTAGAGGAAAAGTGAGCATCTCAGGCAGCAAAAGATACATCTTAGCCTCCAGAAAGAGCTATAAATCAGGAACTTTGGTGTTGTGGTCTGTGGCAGCTGTATGTGAATTTGCTTCTGCTGATGTTTGGAGGTGGCTTCAAGCTGAGTTAGCACCACGCTGGGCTCAGACTAATGTATCCTGCATGGGAGCACGGTCACATCAGCCACAGCAGCTCCCAGCTGGCTCAGAACGGGAAACCAGTGAGCTCAGAGTCATCTGGGATGACAAAGATACTTTCCAGTTGCTTCTGGAAGTCTTTGGAGAGGTTTCCTTAAGCTGTGCTGGTGCTGAGATCATCCTGGCACCAGGAGGAAATCGGAAGTGACTGACTGGCAGTGGCTGTGCAGCCTCCCAGGGAGACAGGAGCTGTAAACACTGGCAGGACCTGTCACTAAGTTCTGTTAGAGGAAGGAAGATCCTTGTCAGATGGTCTAAGAGTGCTGTTACTGGGTGCTTATTGATTCAGATCACTCGCTGAATTGTTTAGGAGAGGTTAAGCAGTCACATTCTAGCTGAAGCAAGGGGAGAGGTGCCCTAGACAGAATGAGCCTGAAGCCTGCCTGTGGGGAACCCACCATGCCTGAGGTGTGCAAAGCCAGTGCAGGTAAAGACATTGTGCTGCCATTCCTCAGTTTATCCAGTAAAAGCTCCTGGGAAACACCTCTACCCTGCCTGGTGTAACATGATTGTCATGTCTAATGTCCTGGAATGTGATTGCAGTGGTGGGACTTGCTGTGGCCAGGGGCTAAAACCGTCTCTGGATTCCCCATCCCTGGATTCCTCATCCCTGGAACTGTTCCAGGTTAGGTTGGACCAGGTCAGGGGCTCTGGCATTCCTGACCATGGCAGGAATCATCATTAAGGTTCTTTCTGACCCAAACCATTCCAGGATTCTATTATCTGCTTCTCTAGCTCGTTCCTGAACTAGCAACCCCCTCCTAAGCCTGAATACAATTTAAATCTTTGTTTTAGGGAAGTGAGGCATGTTCCTGAAAGCAGAAGGATATTGGGTAACAGGAGAAGGTTGTTGACATTTCAAATGTATCGCTGTCCAAGAGGGCGAGCCAGCAAAGAGCTGTGCAAGTGTTTTATATGAGCTGAGCTTTGGGGAACAAACACGATATTCTGGGCACGTGCTTTTCAGCCCTGAAGGTGTTGTGTCCCATTCCAGCAGAGATGCAGATTGCACGTAGGCTGGTGGAAAGTGATCTTGCCACCCTGTCAGCTCAGTTTTCTGTAAGCACCGAGGCAGTTCTTGTTTCTATGATGTTTGAATTTGGAAACCTTGTTAGCATCAGAAGCAGAAAATATGAAAGTCGTGCCTGTTTTTCCTTCAGCATCAGTGCATCAAATAGGAGCTTAATAATTTTATTTTTCTAATTAATCTTCTCATGTTTTGAACCACACCTTCTTAATACTGGAGTGAAGTTAAAATAGTGGTCAGGAGACAAAGGAGGGTCAGACTTAAAAAGCAGGAACCTCGTGCTGGAAAAACACAAGGTTTGCCATCTTCCAGGAGATTTCTAGCACTAAATCAGCAGTTCTGAAAAAAGCTTTTACTCAGAGGGTTTGGGTTTTGATAGTGCTGCAAGAAGCAGTGAGTTGGATTCATTGATCCTTTTGGATCCCTTGAGATGTTCTGTGATCCTCTGGCTCTGTGAATTAAGCAGGAGAGTCAATGAGCCCTGCAGTTTGCCCGGGCATTGTTGAATAAAACAGCATTGCACAGGTAGGCACATCAGTTCAAGTGAGTTTTCTTTCCCTTCAGGTGTCCCCTGGACAGAAGGATAAATAAAACACAGTGTGGAATTTGCATTCTGGAGCTTCCTTTTGCTTCTTTTTTTCTTTTCACCTCCAGGCGATTCAGAAAATGGGCCCGTGGATGGGGAAGTTTATTTTAGGGGATTTTATAATAGACTTAAAAATACTCTGCGTGGTTGAATTCTGTCCAGAAACAGCACATTACTCTCTGAGCTGAAGATACAGGCAGGTTTCATCACATAAATGATTCCAAGAGAGCTCCCTGGCTCTCTGGCAAAGTGCTGGAAGATGCTTATCTTCACAGAACAATGGAACAGATTGACTACAGCTGCTGGTTATAGTTTCAGCCAAACATTCATTCACTGACAAATTCCTTTCACTGGAGTAAAACGTTAAGGGAAATTGTTAGGGAAAAAAAAAAGAAAAAAAAAAAAAGTACTCCAACCAAAATTTAAAAAGAATGATGCCATTTGTAGGGTTTTGCTTTCATATTTTTATCACAAAGGAGGAAATGTAGGTGGTTGGTTTTTAAGAGCCTTGTTCTTCTGAAGGAGGGCAACATCCCAACAAGGGGAAAGATCTGCTTAACTTGAAAAGAAATAAATGACAAAACTAATAAATAAATATATTTTTCAGGGACATTTAGTCTTCCAGTAGCAAATCTCTTTTTAGCCAGCTTCAGTATTCATCTGAATAGTGTCCTTATACTTCTTCCTAGCCAGGCAAAGAGAGGAGATGCTTCTCCTTTCCCCAAAGACAACAGCAGCCCACCAATAAAGATGTTTCTGCAAGGTCAAATTTTGGTAACTAAATCCCTAAATTCACTGATTTAGATGGGAGCACTTCGGTACTTATTTTTTTGTTTACAGGATCAAGGACCTACCAACAATCTCCCCCACACCCTAGGAAATAGACACTAATACAGGAAATTTCAACACATATTTGGGTTGCTGCTAAAAACAACAGGATCCCTGGATTGTCAGGTCTGAAGGGACACCACCAAGTTCCAGCTTTTAGTCTGCATTGATTCTGCCTTGGGTTTGAAGGATAAAGGTCATAGCCTGCAAAGAGTGTCCCTCAAAGGAAAATCTGCCTGTATGGGAAGGGCTTGTTATTTATTCTTACTGACATTTTTGTGTGAAAACCAAGCCATTTGAGTAGGAAAATGGCATAACCTGGCTCATTAAGACCTAAGAAAATAATGTGCTATAACTTTTGAAACTCTGAGATGTGTCTTTGGTAGGTTTCTCACCTAAAATGTCAAAGGTTTAAAATAAGAACACCTTAGGATGTGAGGAAAAAGAAAAAAGAAAAGCAGGGACAAAATATTTGTAAGAAACTGTGGACAAATCCCAAACTGAAATGACACCAAGCCTGTACTTGTGTGCCTGGGCAAAGTGTTTGCCTTACAAAGAGGCATCAGCCCTCGGACTGTTATGTCATTGTAAAGCTGAGAAAATGAATTACTGTTTTCTGAAGTGTAAAGTGTTCCTGAATGCCAGTGCTTGGAGACTGATGCTGATTTAATCCTGTTATCTCTTTACCTCCAGAGGAAGTATGCGCTCCATTACAAGATTGCTCTCATCATAAACTACCTGGGGCACTGTATTTCAGTAGGGGCCCTTATAGTTGCCTTTATGCTTTTCTTGTGCTTGAGGTGAGTAATGTCTTTGCATGTTTCTAACTCCATTGGGTGATGCTTTCTGGGTTGCTCCAGCCCTTTTCATGACTCTCTCCAGGTCGTGGATGGTCCTGGAAGTGGTCATGGCTTTTTATGTTCCTGAGCACATTCGTGGTTTTGCTGACTAATGTGCTGGATGAGCTCCTCCTGAGCATAGAAGCTAAAGCCTGCTTGGATTCAGGGAAAGAATGAACATGATTTATTGATGCAGCAAAAAAATTTCAGTGAGCACAGTGTTCTTCATTAAGGAAGACTGGGATCTAAATGTGCCAAGTTGCAAGTTTTGGGGACAAGTTTTGTTTTCTCACAAGGCAGAACATGGTAATGTCTTGTATTTCCTGACAGGTAAAACCCAAATCTAAACCAAAGAAGACAGAACAAAATCTTTCCGTTTTGCTTTCAGTTAATTTTGGTTTTTCTTTCATTAAAGGGCTTAGAAATTCTCTTAAATACAAAGAGGAACATCATTAGTGGAGCTTAATCCCCAGCAGTGTTCATGAAATGATGAATGCAAATCAAGGAGACTGCATAGAAACCCTTCCCTGATCTGATCCAGGGTGCAGAAGGGAGTTTGGCAAATGGAGATGTCAGTGAAAGCAGACTTAGGGCTACAGGGAAGAGAAGGGACAGGAGGAAAGGAAAATTAGTGGGAAACAAGTAGATGTGGATCAGTCATCATATGTATGTCCACAGCGTGAACTACAGGAATATATTTTCATAGGAGTGGCCTGGTGGGTTAATTCTGTATTATTTCTTGGATTCCATGACTGGCATTTCTGTATAATTCATGCTGTATTGTCCAGGAGAGTTCAACCTGAACTTAAAATCAGCTTCACTGAGTGCTCTGCAGTGATAATCCTTAAGAAAAACCTTTTCCTAGTAGCAGAGGATAAACTGTGGGTGGAGGACATCCTCCCCTTGCCCAGGATTATAGCAGGATGATTGACAGTGACCTCAGTTCAAGAATTACTGTTTTCCTGGAGCAGGGCATCCCTAAAGTCTTACCTAAGTCTTCTGAGCATTCCTTACAAGGCCTTTTCTAATAACAATAGGAATCTTCTCACACTCCAGCATCTATAAACAGAATAATCTATGCTAATAGAAACAAAAAAACACCTTTAAAAAGAAAACATTAAATGGGAACTTTTATAATGCATCAATTTAAACTTCCATTTCAAACCCTCTACAGTGCATGTAAAGCTAATTCCCACAGTGCTTGGAGACCTGAATTAATTTGCATTGAATAAAGAATGAAAATTATTCATTGCAGTAACAATAGTCCCTGCTTTTATGCTCAGTCTTTTATAAATGCTTGAGTAGATAACACAAAAACAATTAGGTAGGATGGTATAAATGTATCCAGCTTCAAACAGGGAGGTGGCCCAGCTGAATTCTTCTAAATTATTCTTCTGTTATTTAAACTTTAAGGTTTAAATTTTTCAGTCAGCTTCAACATTAAAAACAACATCTGAATAGTGGCAATTAAGTATTTCCCTGTACATGCTGTGAATTAAGATAGTCCATCTTTTCAAATTCACGTGGTGTCATGCAAAATGTGTCCAGTGTACAGCCAGAGTTAACCAGCATGAGATTCCTCGGGGTCTGTCAATATACATCCATTTTCCAAAGTTCTAGAGATGTTCCAGTGAAGGTAACCCAAATTCATGTTTCATTACAGGTTGTCTCTACCCAAATTTTGGGTTATGGACATCTTCATCACATTTACCTCTATAAAGTGCCTCAAGAACAAATCCATTTTGATAATCAATTTCTATTATTTGAGACTTTTTTTTTTATGCTGTTTTATTTTGGATGGAAGAAGGTATGACGGAATTGGGTAAAAGGAGATAATTTAGGTAATTCCTGGCCAAAAGAAACCCAATCTGATAGCTCCTCATCTTGACCTAAAGTAGAAATCTGCCAGTTTCTTATTCCTGCCCCACTTCATCCATCTACCTCACTCCATGCTGAGGGTGAAAACAGAGACCTCCAGGAGGATTCAAGTTTTACATCTGCTCCCAATTTTTGTGCTTCTCCCCCATGACCTGCTCTGTCAGTGCAGGTGGATCCCAAAGGCAGCCCTGTCTCAATGGGGAGGCTGGAGCACACCTGCTCTGTTGGCACATAACTGCTGACAAGGCTTTGGGATCTCACTCTGGGGGTTTTAGGAGCAGGTGAAATA